>SDVV010038282.1:0-10751 GCA_016164225.1 Gammarus roeselii
CTACAAAGCCTACTCACGGACCCAACCTACCGTAAAAAGCTTATCGCTTTCGGTAAACATACCGGACTTTACGAAGTTGTCTAAACCTAAAACACCTGTGCGAATGAGGTGGTCCCTCCACCTCACTACGCACAAAAACATCTACTCATTTTACGAAGATACGCATTAACTCTATACTCTCTCGTACGCGCTAATACGCGAATATGCCACAATTAAAATATGTACTGACTTCATCTTGACAAAGCTAATATTTTCGCGCACGAGGTTGTGTGGACTTACCTAAACCAACGACGGTCGCGCCCTACGGGGGAGCCTATTATGACTCACGTTGAGGCTCTGGTGGAAATGAGGCCCAAATCAATCAATCAATCAATCAAAATCGTCGACTGAGCGATCTTTTTCACTCTAGATGTGAATGGGTGACCAGTAAGAATGGATACAAGATCGTTGGCAATTGTTCCTCACTTGATATCACGCGCAATTTCTTTACGCATGGAGTTGTCAAAGAATGGAGCAAACTTCAAACAGAGGTTGTATAGGGCGATACAATCGGAACGTTCAAGTCGCGGTTTTCAAATTATACCAGAATTGACGCTGAATAGCTTTCAGCTACAGCGCACTCACCAGCGAAATAAACAAATTGCAAAAGTCGAGGCCAGTGGCAGGAGACTGTATGCCTGGGCCATAATAATCTATCTACCAAAAGATAAACAATGTTGATTCTTTTGGCAACAATCAATTCAACCAGTTTTAGACCATAGCTCTTCTCTCTGTATCCCACATAAAGAGAAAAGATTTGGAAAACTTGTTGCAGTTCAAAGATGCTTCGCCCCAAGAAAATACTGAGGTCAAGGGAATGTATTATTATGACTGATTGAAAATCTTGAGGCTATACTCTACCCAAATACGTTTTGAAATATTCATCATCAAAGTTTGGAAAAGTCTAGAAGGATACACCGTCAATATCAGCATTATTTTTTACGGAAGTGATGATGAAAAGCCAGACAAGAATTGGCAGAATGTGTTCCTTCAAGGTACCACAACTGACGGTGGTCAAAATGATGCAAATCGTAGCATACAACAGTTTCACCTGCCGGGTACCTTGGTTATTCAATCAAATTCCACTGGAAACACGTGAAATCAAACATGTGTCGCAAATGTCAGCCGCACACAGCAAACATTCCGACTCGACGCCGAGCCGAGATCCGGCTGGCAAATGTAGGAGCAAAATGCAGAAGCTGATGCCACAGCACAAGTAGAAAGTGTAACATTCACAGCTGTGGGTCCTACTGGGTCAGGTGACAGCTACGCTGTGGCCTGCTATAACGTCAAAAAATTCTCCAAGTATCATTTGCTGTGTACAGCTGACAACACCTCAGCACTGGCAACCATCGGCCCGGCCAGAGAGCATGGACAAGAGCAGGAGGTTGAAGTAGGAATTGGCTGGTCCTCTTGTAGACGTTCTCAATTGAAGGAACGCAGCTCAGCCTCTTCGCATTAAGTACACTGAACACTTTTAGGTCCAGAGTGTTATTCAGGCACTGTAGCTACTGATAATCAATTGTCGAATGCTATTATTTGATGCTCAGTAGCACATTATGTGACTTTCGTTGATTAAATTGATAATCAAACTATAGCCTCAAAAGAGACTAACTGCATTCAGAAAGCACTAGTTGAGTAGGCTGGATAGCAGATAGAAATCATACAGTAGTGTAATTTTCGAATAGTTCAAGTTCAATGACAATTCGAAAGAAAATGGAGGGATCAAGAGATTACCAAGGTGGCTGTTCACTCAAGATCCTCAATTTGACTATAATACCCACATCTGATCAATAAGTGTCACTCGGGTCTGGAGGGAAGTGTCCAGGTCTACCTACAAGTAGGTGTGAAGCTCCTAGCTCTTGCAGAATGTACATGATAATTGGAACAATTTCACTGCCTGGCTCTGAGACATAATTGAGGGATAACCTCCCTTAATGACAGCCAGAGACGAGAAAGTGTATCGGAGCATCGCATACTTTCTGGCTATCTCCACACAGATGTCTCATCCCCAATGCCTGCTTCATGCCATTCATTCACCTATAGTTTGGTTGCTCTAGGTTTACGCCCACTCGCCTCTACACTCATCTCCATTTACTCATAAGCATTGATCCGCTCCATGTGCCCAGAACATCCGTGTTATAATTAAAAAAAAAACATTGCCATTCTTGATCTTATCCATCGACAATACTCACGCTATCCCTCTCAAACATTTCTTATCGAAAACTTTTCACCTTCTTCTCTCTCACTTCCAACCCTACCCCTCTGTTAGAACAACAATGTGATACTCGTAATAGTTACCATAATATGCATGTTCATATCACGCAACACTACCGTTTTTTGTCTAGTTATTCTCGATTGCCTGTCCATACTCTGACTTCCATAATATTGTAAATAGATTGTCTGGCTCACACTGTTCTGTTATGCTCTTTTGGTACAGACACTAGGTCGAATCCCCTAAAAAAGATGGGTAGACGACGGCAAGGCGCATCTATAATTCCCCTCATGCACTCACACATAAACGAACTTAGTCTTCTGGTACTGACGGGTCCGGCATGGACCACACACTCTGCGGGCCAGGAGTGAAGGAGAGGTCCAAGATCAGTGTCTGCAACTGTGCCCAACAGCACGTCTGGTTTACCCCTGCTGCGTCATAGTTGCCTGGCCCTCCCCTGCCCACGTCCTTCCCGTTTTTCAAAAAGATGCTAGGGGCGAGAAAACACCTTGTCCAAACCTATCTACTCCATACCATTCTCCATACTCACGCCTATCCATTGCACGCTTTCTCGCTACTCCCTGAACTCATCAAAATGCATCCATCCACTCTTTGTTACTAGCTGCATGGTGTTCGCTATTGGTCTGTCAGTGCTGAAGCCCCGTCCATCATCAAGACTCGAGCATCACACAGAGATCAAGGACAATTCCTTCTTTGTTAACATAGCAAGTGATAGCTGCCATGTATAGGTCATCCTCCTACTTGTTCGTTTTTGTTTGGATGGTGCATGGCCACACGATTGTTTATACGCCTTCAGTTTCGTGGAAAATAGTTATCACTATGATGTTTCTTCCCGATTGTGCCTATTGGTGTACCTTTTTGATGCTTTTTATATTTTGCGTTTGTACAACAATAACCATTTATGTACAAATTATTCTTCCCGGGCTTTCGTTCATTTGGCTATTCTTTTTTTCTTCGCTGCCTTCAACTCTTCATTCTGAGGCGTTCAAAATTAGTCTCGTTCATGCATTATTAAGGGTCTGTAATATAAAGTCTAACTTGATTGCTATTCAACTACTGGCTAGTGTTTAATGCTTTTAAACTTTGTTAGCTGCCTGTTGAAACTGTAACAGCCTATGTTGAATCGTAGTTGTTCGAACTTGGCTCCACATCAAGCACATTTATTTGTCAACTCGTGATGCAGTGACTTGACATATTCTCTGGTATTTCTGAAGCTTTAGTCTTGGCAATTCAACGCCTAAAGTATAACTTAATCTTTAGAACCAGCTGAGACACAATCAACCCTGGCTCGACTGTCATTTTAAAATTGAATAAAACGGATTTGTGTTGCAGTCACGCAACGACAGCCTGCGGGACCTGAGCTCCGTTGACCAAATCAGGCTGGGCAACACCTCTTCCATTCACTCAGGCTGGCCGCCAAGGTGTGCATACGCACCCTCACAGTGCTACAGATAGCACCTGTACAGTGCTACAGACAACGTAAGCACAGGGCTGCATCTGATTCTTGAGCAATACCATTGAGAACTTTTGCTCAGTTCTGCCGTCGACACCACCGCAGGTTTCAATCGATGACGCCACCACAGCGCTTTTGATAATTTGCAGTGCCTCATCTGTACAGACGCGTACATGGTGCTACAGATAATGTCAAAAATTACTTTGTAATAATGCTTACAGTGTGCTACATATATCTTCTACCCTGCGATACGTATGCCTAATGCAATCTCAGGTTTACATATATATAACATAGCACTTGCATAGCTTGTTTCTCGTATGCCATTATAGTGCCACAAATACTAAACTATGCAACGTTCGATACAATACATAATCTCCTAATATTATTGGGCGCTTCAGGTCTATGAGTCTCTAACAATACCATAATTTGGCATCCTTTGGGATCTCTACCGGTCATGCTGCTGCCCAGTGTACCCAAGATTGTAGGGCAAGCAGGCAATCACAACGCATAGCCACGGCCTCGCACCTACCGGTGGAGTGATCGTGCAAAGCAGGCTTCACATAAACATCAAAAATATAAACAATGAGTGTGATATGCAACGCTGGTTACCTTTATTTTTTGAGTGGCTAACTAGTGTAGACTTTCATTTATTTGCTAGCAACCTGGAGAGTTTGTTTTGGGAATTTTTCAATTTCTTCGTCATATGGAATGTTTGAAGTATGGATAGGTAGCCAAGCTATATATCATTACCTGATTTCTACAGTTTTATTATAGTCTACTAATCTCAGAGCTGTATTTCAGTACAATAGTAGAAGTTCATTTCTAACAGGCTCTACTTGTGATAAGCATAGGACTAAGGCTTGTTGCTAACCTTTTATTGGTAAGTGAGCTATGTAAGGAGAATATTTTGAAACTTCAGTTATGGCAGTGTCATGCTAATTATATTTCACCCTGGGCTGCTATGTATTCCAAGTGTGATCAAAATATAGCCTATTTCTGTACACACAATGGCAACTTTAAATTTAAAAAAGCTGAAACGGAGCACATCTTGGGACTTGGACACTATTTTACTTCAACTTCACAAATATTTATATATTTTTAAAGAAGCTATTGAACAGTTATCACGGTTACATACATATCTTTAATGTTCGTTGCCTCAATATCCTCAGGAAGCCCTCTTCCAACTTTGGGAATATTGCTACGTTTGTGTTAGAAGGGCCTTGTAGTGTACCTATTGGCGTTCTGGTTATCTTACACTTGTGTGTGATGAACAGTCAATTAATGTTCTCTTGTGTTGTGCCAATACCTGTGCTGTGGTCGCGTTCTTACATAGTTTCGGTCAATAATTATTGATTTCTTCATTTTTTCACATTTGCCCCGTTTGTTTAGTCTGATTATATTTACTAAATTTGTTATTCAATTTTTTGGCTGGCAGAGTTTTAAACAAACTGAACTAGATATAAAGCCTAGTTATTTCGATTTCACTTAGATATTGTTTGCATTTAATTTGAATTCAAGAGCTTGAGATTATAGAGAACCCTGTTTATAGTGCGATTTCACGAATCTCACTTCTATAACTTTGAAACAATCCAGTAATCTGCACCCTTTGTGATAACAAATAATATACATGCCATTACGGGGCATTTTAAGCAGTAGCGCTTAGCAATCCCGACTTGGTGTAGTCTAGGTTAGATTGATCTGCATCGCTTAGCAATCCCGACTTAGTGTCTAGGCTAGATTGATTTGCATTCCTGTGTAATGTTTATTATATTAAAACGCCCTGACCTTTGATCTGCGCAGCGTTTAGCCTGGTAGGTAATTATTATCTACTGTCTGGCTCTGTAGGCTTGTCACTCGGCGCCAGCAATCGATGGCGCTGCTAGCTGTTGAATGTCTTCTTTCATATGAACCTCTCTTAGGCATCTGTTTGGTTGACGAGCCGCGCGGAGTAACGGCCCAATCGGGGCGTGAACACACTTATTTCTGCCTTCACTGTGTCTCCTTTCCTATATCATCCTGAATTGACTTTACTTTTATTTACCTTAAATTCATCTTGTCTTTAGTTCACATTTTTTTAAACGGATCTATCTCTCCATTTGACCACTATCCCAATCGTTGTTGCACACCTGTCCTGAATTTTCTCCTTTCGAGTGGCTAATTTACAGCCAAGTTTCGCTTTTTCTCTCATGCAACCTCTTTCTACTACTCTACTCGTTTCTTTTTTCCGTTCCTGTTGTTCTCATGCGTAAGATATTCTACGCGTGGTGTAGATCTCATGCATGAAATCCCCGTTTCCTGTCACTGTTTCATCTTCCCCTCAGCAAGTGTTGGGGTGCATTGCCCCCGACACTGCAAATCCTTGGGGCTCAGGTGCTGGGTAGGTGGAGTGATGACGCTCGTTGCTGTCACCATGGGAATTATTGTAGCTCCTCTGGCACCTATGCATACCTTTGACAGGCGCTGCGTGAATGACAATGATGTTACGCAGCAATAAACCCAATCACTCTAACTACAATTTGCCTTTAACTTGATGCAGCAGCACTAGTTGTTTGTTTGACGTTCGGTGCCAGATGAACGTCGACATCAGCGCGCTAGGAAGCCTCGTCATTCTAATCTTACTAATGAAATACAAGGAGCAAATAGAGAAGTATTATACCTGGTGCTTCAAAGACGATAGTTTTTATGGTTCATTCGCCTATGACAGTCACCGACTATTCCTCCTATTTTGATTCGATATTTAGTACGATAACGAGACGGTTTGTTGGATTTACGTTTTCGAATAACACTGTGTGCTGCAGTTGTTATTGTACAGTGATGAAGCGAGTTAGACTGTTACCACTGCCTAAGGTGCAAGATGTAATGAAGCTCAAACAAGCTTTCTACTTTGAAAAGCTTTGTTGTGGCTGCCTATTGCCCAGCTACCTTGTCTGTACGGAACGGACGATTGTTTGATTCGTGATGCTGTGTTCTGCACTGTATCATTGGGAAATATGTAGTCAGCATCAAATAATGGCGTTGTCATATTAGAGGTTGTGTTGTTTTGCGATACTGAAAAGATTTATCCCGATGTGGGTTATTCTTTGAATGATAAATATTATAAACATTTTGAAGCCTTTTTAGTGATGTAACTGTCATTAACCGTTTCAATTTGCAATTTCTTTAAGCAACTTAAGCATGTAAATATGTAAATATACCAAGTTGCCAGCTTGTTCATGAGCCTAGTGGCATGGAGATTGAAAATGACTTCACTACAGACCTAATCTCCGCAGATGCTGTTTATTTTCTAAAAGCTCATTCCTGAAACAATGTAAATGCTCTAGCTAATGCATCTCCACTGATGCCATTCCTGAAGCAATGCAAATGCTCTAGCTGATACATGCATCTCCAACTGATAATAATAAGTCGCGAAATTACAAAATTCATTGACTGCCGATGGGCACGTCAATTAAACCCCCCGCTAATGCCATCTCCCAAGGCATTTGTTAGGTTCACGGGTCGCACGTAGTTGAAACAGTTGATGGATTACAACAAGATTGTGCAGTTTACATGTTATTCCATTTTACTGCTGTGATATTTCAGGATACAAAATTGAAGGCCCTATATAAGCTATTTAGAGCTTCTGGGGCAACCTAATCCTTACATGCTAACCTATCAATATTGTCTATCCTAAAATATGTAAGAACTAAATGTATCTAGAATTATTAAGCCCAGACACCAACTGGAAACAAACTCACGGACAGTTAAATACCTGACTATTTAACAATACCTAAATATTTAAGTATTTAACAAAAGTCCTATTAATATTGAAACAATGAAAATTCAATTATACTGCTAGGTTGTTGCGCTAGTAATTCATCTGCGTCTAACACGGTTACAAATTCAAATGCGACGGAGAGACATTGAGAAAACAATAAAGCAATGATAAATTATTGATGAACTAGTAAGATCATAAGTATAACTCATTCAGTCTTGACTTAAAGATTAATAGGGAATCATTCTGACAGTAAACAGGAGTTATCGAGTTCCAAATTTTAACACAATTGAAGTGGACACTGGATTTGGTTTTGGATCTATTAAAACGGGGTATTACAAGGTTATTCGCATTTCTTATGTAACGATTGTGTACATCCGAAAATTTCCTAATTGAATTAAATAGTTCTTGATCAGAGTTTCTGTGAAAAGTTTTGAACGTGTTTAGGGCAATTTGGAAGTTATATTGATCTTCCAGTTTCAGGATATTCATGGCTATAAAATGCTGATTAGTATGGGAATTGAATGGAAGGTCATTTATAGCTCTAATAGCTTTATTTTGCATTATAAATATTTTATCAGTTTTATTTGTGTCTGTTCCATACCAGGCATCGATTCCGTAAATTAAAAATAGCTGGAACAACGTGAAATGAACGGTTTTAAGGACAGATTGGGGGAGGAATTTGTTTAATTTATAAAGAATGCCAACAGATTTTTACAATTTAGATAATATGCTATCGATGTGATTTTTGAACGTCAGATGTTTGTCAAAATATACTCCAAGGAATTTAGTTGTGTGAGTGTGAGCGTGTGAGGGTGTGAGGTGCACCTTGCCGTCGGCCACCCCCCTTTCTGGGAGATGCGGCCTAGTGTCTGTATCTGTATCTCATGAATTCTATCATTTCCAATTTTTATGATTGGTAAATTAAATTTACGCTTTTTTGAGAACAATATGTAGCTAGTTTTTTTGCCATTAATTCCAATTCGGTTTGCAGTTAGCCACTTGTGAACATGCTTGAGTTCCTTGTTAATTGAGGCAGTTTATTTGCTTATGGTGTTTGAAAGGATGCAAGTTGATAAGGTACTGTCATCAGCAAATGGTGTATACTTGAAAAAAGACGATGCGTTAACTATATCGTTTATAAAAATTAAGAAGAGCAGGGGCCTTAAAATAGAACCTTTAGGAACACCATGACTAATATTGAGCAAAGTGGATTGGATTCCGTTCACAATTACATATTATTTGCGGTTGGACAGATATGAAGTGAACCAATCACTAGTTATTCCTCGTATTCCATAAGACCTTAGTTTAGATAATAAGATTGAATGACCAACACAGTCAAAGGCCGTACGAAAGTCGAGAAATAGAGAGAATACAATGTAGTTTGAGTCTATGTTACGATGTGTGGACAAGCCTTCATTTTCCTACCGAATCCTTCAAATGAACACACCAACATGGATGATCAACCCACCACCGGTCAACCTAGACCTTCAAATCTACTCTAAAGCAACTACTCCAACCAACGCGTACCGGCAGGAATCCCTGAGACTACTTGAGGAAGAATATTTAGAGCACCGCCACATATACACTGACGGCTCCAAAACCACGGACGGAGTGGGAGCCGCCGCTGTGCGGGGACACCCCATTCTCGGCCACCCTCCCACAAGAGGCCTCCGTGTTCTCTGGGGAGCTTCACTTACTCGAACTAGCTATCTCTATTGCAAAAACACATCGCTTCCCCAAATACGTCGTATTCTCAGACAGTCTGGGTGTCCTCACCCAGCCCAAAACACTGCACTACGAACATCCCGTTCTACGTAAAATGGAGCACGATCTCTTTGTGATGACCGAGACGGGTCAGGCAGTGGAATTCTGCTGGATCCCCGGACACGCGGGAATAAGAAGGAACGAGCTTGCGGACTCGCTTGCTAAACTGGCATCTACTCGCCAAGAATAATTTTTGCAGTACATTACCGGGACTGGTTCCCTATCATCAACTCCCATGTAACATCCCAATGGAATGAAATGTGGCAACGGAGTGGACAAAAAATGTTTTCAGTCAAACCCTTAGTCGGAGAATGGGAAACAAAGATCACCAACAAAAAAGACCAAGTGTTCATAAACCGCTTGTGCACGGGACACACGTGGATAACTCACAACCACCAGATAGATGTCGACGTAGGACCAAACGCGCCACCTTGCCCCTGTTGCCACCAAGTGGCTATCAGCGTAAAACACTTACTGATGGATTGCAACGCACTCGCGGCAGCCCGACGAGCGTTCCTAAATCCCCCGTGCAACCTACAAAGCCTACTCACGGACCCAACCTACCGTAAAAAGCGTATCGCTTTCGGAAAACACACCGGACTATACGAAGCTGTCTAGACCCCAAACACCTGTGTAAGTGAGGTGGTGTCTCCACCCCGTTACGCGCAGAAATAACAATACATTTTACGAAGATACGCGTTTACTCAATACTCTCTCGGACGCGCTGGTGCGCGAATATGCAACAATTGGAATATGTACTGACCTCATCTTGACATGACTAAAATATTTTCGAACGCGAGGCCGTGAGAACTTACCAGAATCAACGACGGTCGCGCCCCACGGGGGAGCCTATTATGACTCACGTTGAGGTTCCGGTGGAAATGAGGCTCAAATCAAAACAAAACAAATCAAATCGTTATTGTCAATGATTTTTTTTGAAGGCTGGTTACATTTGTTGTTATGTGGTTTGAGTATGTGATTGATCACCTTCCACGTTCGTTTGAGATCTTTTTTGTATTCAGAAAATTTATTTTCGTAGCAAGTTCGTTTAGAAGATCGAATCGAACATGTTACACTGTTTTTAAATTGTTTGTAGGTAACTTTTTGCATTTTGCCTTGCAAGAACCAAGAAAAAAAATGATTCCGTGTTTTTATTTCTGATTTATTCAGATACAGTCACTAGGCCGCATCCCCCAGAAAGGGGGGTGGCCGACGGCCAGGCGCACCTCACACCCTCATACGCTCACACTCGCACAACTTAGCCCTTTTGTGCTAAAGGGTCCGGCCGGTAGCCCCTCAACTTACACTCTGGGTTCCGAATGCACCGAGGAACCGTCGTCAGCAGCAGGGCCCGACAGTTTTCACTGTTTTACCCTCGCCGCGTCATAATGGCCGGGCCCCCCCCACCCACGACCATCCCGACAGCGGGATGCCAAGGGCGGGAAAGCACATCAGAGCAGCGTCAAAATCAACCATTCACAACCATTCTCCACTCACGCCTGTTC
>SDVV010038283.1:0-10750 GCA_016164225.1 Gammarus roeselii
AAGCAATACATTCAATAAAAAGATTCAAATATCTAACCATCCTAATTCCTTCATAAATAACATAAATCCTAATTCCTTCATTAAATCCTTCACAAAATAATATATATAGAGTCACTAATATATAACTACAGTATCAGAGAAGTACAGCGTCTGAGTCACTATCAAATAACATACTTTATAACCAATACACTCGATAAAAGATTCAAATATCTAGCCATCCTAATTCCTTCATAATTAACATAAATCCTAATTCCTTCACAAATAACACAAATAACAAACATAGAGTCATTAATATATAACTACAGTATCAGAGAAGTACAGCGTCTGAGTCACTATCAAATAACATACTTTATAACCAATACACTCGATAAAAGATTCAAATATCTAGCCATCCTAATTCCTTCATAATTAACATATATCCTAATTCCTTCACAAATAACACATAACCTAAATCCTTCACAAATAATATACATACTCACTAATTATCCAGGGCCGTTTCGCGCCTGTATATTTTCGGGCCGTTTCGGTGATATATTTTTGGGCCGTTTCGGTGATATATTTTTGGGCCGTCTTGGTGCTATATTTTTGGGCTGTTTTGGTGCTATATTTTTGGGCTGTTTTGGTGCTATATTTTTGGGCTGTTTTGGTGCTATATACACTACTTTCATGATACCAACAATTTAGAACCGTCTACCACATGATATAATTGACAGTGATAACACAAGCACATTTAAAAACCGCCTCGACAAACACTGGGAGACTGATCCACCTTCTATTGCCGCCAAAGTGACAACAACCTCTTATAGAGCCATCAGCAACCGGCAGCCTATGGACGATGGTCATCTCATCTAGCTAGGCTGGGCTAGTTGTACTGAATTCAATTTTGCAGTACTGCTAGAATCTATCTTTCAGCACGTCCCGAGCCTACTACAACTCCTACTACTACTAGTAGCAGTTGACGGTAAATTTGAGACACTTGTCTTAGGTGACTCTATTGTTCGACACCAGGTGGTTGAATTTGCTCTTAGGTGTAAGGGAAAGAGGAGGGTTATTTGCAAACCCAGTGCCAAGATTGAGAAGATCAGAGGTGCCCTTGCAGAGGATGAAGTTCCCAGCCATGTAGGCACCAAAGATCTTAAGAGGACAATGTCGGAAAATCTGCTAGCCAAGTATAGGCAGCTGGTTGCTAACCTCAAGGCAAAAACGGATCGAGTGGCCATCACATCCATCTTGCCGCGGATGCAGGATTATGACGAATTGTATAGTAGGTTAACCTATACAAATCGAGACTTCGATACTATTTGCAAGTAAAATGGAGTATATTTCATCAACTTGTTTGAAGATTTTCGGGAGAGGCCCGATCTTTTCCTATGAGACGGCCTACACCTGAATGATGTAGGACCCGACTTGGCAGACTACTCCATTTAAAGGCTAAGAAATTCTATAGCTGAAATTTAGGGGTCCAGCGTGCTTTAAACGGTCCAGTTTTGGGCCGCAGGGAACCTTTCCTAGAGGGCCTCATGCCCGCAGTAGTTTCCCAAATGGGAGCGACGACCGATCAGTCGCTCCTAGAGGAAGAAGCTGTTGGCACGGTATATGCGTTGCAGAGCTCACAAGAAAACAATTCAAGGTATGGTCAAGATCCTGGTCCACAGCCGCCAGGTCGCTGAAGAAGACGAAGACCGAGACATGCACCGTCTTAAGGTCTTATTCTGTACCGCGCAGTCCTATGCCCCTAAGTTCGACGATCTGAGGGTACTGGCGACCCTGTACTCATTTGATGTCAGTGACATAAACGAAACATAACTCGATCTCCATAGTAGAAACCTGGCAGCAGAGGTAATGCTACAAAGCTACAATCACACCCCTAGTAAACGAGGGGGCGGGTCCGTGCTGTACTTGAAAGAAGATACTGCATCCATTTCTAAGAGTAACGCTGGCCACAGTTGCTTGCGAAATACTGAACGTAGAAATCAAAGTGGCTAATGCGAGACTGAAGCTGGCATTGGTGTACCGCATCAGTCACACCCATGCGGAACAAGATGCCACGCTCTATGAGATGTTGGAAGAAATAATGTCACAAAATCATGAGACTATCATCATGCGACTTCAATCTCCCTCATATTGACTGGATGAGCCTAACTTCACAGGCCCCAGGCAACAAAACTTACGGAGTTTATCGCTGATAATGGCCCGGCCCACTATGTTTGTGAACCAACCCGTGGGAACAGCCTACAGTACCAAGTCATGTCACCTGAGGAGCGCTTGATCGGCAACATCCTAGTTGGCAACAAACTGGGAGGTGCTGACCACAACGCAGTGGAGTTCACTATCAAAGTGCCCCGTCCAGCCTTCCAGGATGCTATACGCCGCCCCAATTTTGGGCCCCAATTCCAGAGAACATCTAAGATCGCTTAACCTAATCGAATAACTCAGAGAAGTTACGTTGCATGCTTGCTTCCGTAACCTCGAGAGAGTTCGCGAGGAGAGCGACCAATGTATACCCTTGAGTACAATTGATCCCGCTGAAAGGTACAGGTCCCCTTGGTGGAACGTTGAAGCTGCAAGAGCCTCAAATCGTCGCGATCGACAAAATGCGCAACTAATGAGGGAAAACACCACAGAAGCAGCATAACTGCATCGCCTGGCGTAAAGGACAGCCACTAGGCTAGTCCGATCCTCTATACGTACAATAGAGAAAAGTATTGCGGATGATGCCAAAGAGAACAAAAATGATTTATATCGCTACGTCAACGCGCGTAGAATTGTTAGGAACTCAGTTGGCCCGCTAAGAATTCTTAAGGAAACTCGAGAACTATTGACGAATTTCCTAACCCACATTTTCGACTTTTCGATGACTATTGGCGAGGTCCTCGAAGATTGGAGTGTTGCTAACGTTACGGCAATCTTCAAAAAATGATGACCGACAATGGCCAAGCAACTATCGACCAATCAATTCGCCGTCGACCGTGTGCAAAACCGTCGTGCGATTGAAACGAAATCATCTCGTCGATCATCTGGATGACAACGGACTCATTCATGACACTCAACAAGGCTTTCGCCGTAAGAGGAGTTGTCAGACTAGTCTGCTTAACTTTTTCAATGAGGTGATCAATGTGTGCGACCGCCACAAGGCAGTATATGTCATCTATCTAGACTTCAAAAAAGCCTTCGACAAGGTGCAGCACAGGAGACTGTTATACAAAGTCTCCGAGCTCGGCCACAGTGGCAAAGTACTTCGCTGCTGCGCCCCTGGCTAACAAGAAGCAAGCAAAGAGTCTGTATCGGCCAGACCTTGTCCGAGTGGGCCCCTTTTTCCTCTGGGGTACCTCTGGGCAGTGTCCTGGGTTCTATCCTCTTCCGCATCTATGTAAACGACATTGATACTGGGCTTTTGTCCTAAGTATCGAAATCTGCCGACGACACGGCGCTCTGCTATGCAGCATGGAGGGAGAGACAGAGTTGACATTCAACATGATATCGAAAAACCCGTACAATGGTCGGAAGCGTGGCAGATGCCCTTCAAAGTGGCAAAATGTTCAGTTATGCACATGGGGTATCGCAATGCTAACTTCAACCACACGATGGCAGGAAGTGATTTGCAACTGTTCATCAGCAGAAAGACTTGGGCGTCTTAATCACGAAATATTTGAGATGGGACGCTCAGGTCAAAGAAAGTTACAAGATAGCTAACCGTAACCTTGGTTACATCTCCCGTAACTTCCTCTGCTAAACGAAGAACATTGTATTGCCTTTGTATACGTCCCTCATCCGTCCCCACTTTGAGCATGCAGTCCAATTCTGGTCTCCACACATGACGGGGGACATAGCCAAACTGGAACGAATCCAGCATCGTGCTACTAAGCTCATGTCGCAGCTACGCCATCACAGCAACGATGATAGGCAGTGGGAGCTTGGCCTCATCACCTTCGAGCAACGAGGCGGAAGGGCATGCTCATTGAAACCTTCAAATACCTGGAGGGATTCAACAACGTGAGCCCTGTCGGCCTCTTCGACAGGGACCACAAAATTTGTACCCGAAACAACGGGGCGAAATTGTGGAAAAACGTTTCGCTATGACTATAGCGCAACACTTTTTCCGATCCAATCTCGCGGGTTGGGAACAACTTACCAGCTGCGGTAATGGTTTTGAATCCGTGAATGCGTTCAAAAACGCGCTCGACAAGCACTTCACTACGTGAATCGTTCAACGTGAGAACGACACGCCTTTCCCTGGAACTGTCGAGCTTATAATTAAAGTGATATAGGGAAGGAGCATGACACGGCTCTATTCACAATTCAAGCTATTACTACTAATAAATCGATTATTAGCAACAATGATAGCATTGTCGCTGGTAATAGTAATTTGTTAAACATTACTCATAATTTCATTAACAGTAACAATGTAATGATTGCTATTACTGACCAACTTAAGCGACTGAAAAACTCCATATCGGAACGAAACGCCTGTACCAGTACATTACAGGTACAGGCAGACTGATAATACTGCATGGCAAGTACAGACAAACTGATACTATCTCGGTAACGATCATTCCTACTGAAGTTCATCGGGTAGGAGGTGTTACGGCGACTCGCATCCTCCCCTAAACCCACGTCAGGGCCACCAGTACTGGGTGTGAGACTGTAACGGTATTCGCAATCACCCATCCCACTAACCTGGAGGCCATCTGCTGTCCCCAAAGGGTGACAAGCAGATGAGGGACTATGACATCTTATTGAGAATCGACACCGCCTAGATCAGAGCATGCTCAATTCGTTGGGGCGGTGAAGGCTAGAATGGATACCATATATTTTTAATTCTCTATTTTTGATTTTTATATGTGGTACGGTGACAGCATTCCCCACCACAGCTCATGATATACAAACATTGAACCCGCACCAAGAGGAGAGCTCCTGCCCAACTCTGTGTTATGGCCTAGATTCGACTCATCATCCTTTGCTGAGGCAATGAATATCTTCCTACGGAGGGATCTTGTCGAAATGATGGCATTTTTCTTTTTCATTTTTTACCCTCCCGGTGGGCGAGGAAAGAAAGGAGCAAAATGGAGCGAGATAGACAACAGTTGCAAACTAGTGCGGGTAGAGTCTGCCGGTGACTCAGCGGCTTTGCCCATGAGCCGCAACGGTGACTCACCCCCACACCCCATGATATGCAAAAATCAAACCCGCACCAGGAGAAGAGCTTTGCTCAATCCTACTGTATGACGTAGATTCGACCGATATCATCCATTGTTGAGGCAATGAGTATGTTCCTATGAAGAGATCGTATCGATACGATAGTATTTTTCTTTTCACTTTTCCATCCTCCCTGTGGGAGAAAAAATAGTGAAAGATGGATACACAGATGCGGATCAGCAGCGCTTACCGATGATCCGCAACATCGACTCGCCCACACACCCCATGCTATTTGAAAATCTAACCGTACCAGGAAAAGAGCGTTGCTCAACTCTACGGTACAACGTTGATTCGACAAACTTGTGCGTGTGAAGTCTGCCGGCGACTCAGCGAGGCTTACTGATGAGCCGCAACGGTAGCTCATCTCCACACCCCATGATATGCGAAAATCGAACCCGCACCCTGAGGAGAGCATGCTCAACTATATGGTACGACGTAGATTGAACAGATATCCATTGTTGAGGCAATGTGTCTCTTCCCACGGGGGGACCTGGCCGACATTATGGTATTTATCTTCTTCCGTTTCTACCCTCCCTATCGAGAGAGGGAGGAAAGGAGAGAAATGAGGATAAGATCTATCTGTTGAAACAGTGAGTACCTTCCAATAGAGGGACACTGTCGACACAATACTATTTATTTTCTCTTCTCTTCTTCCCTTCTTGTCAGCAGGGAAAAAGAAAAAGAATGGCATTGAATAATAGCGAAGCAGTTGTTCTTGTAATACCAAAACAGCAGCACTTGCTACATCTCTTTGAAATGTCCCTCTGGCATCTAACTTGAAATATATAAAACCCCTCTGGCCCCTCAATTGAAATGTTCATATATCATAGAAATGTCCTTCTGGCAACTCATCTTGAAATATGAAATACCAATGTCCTTAATGTACCTACTCCTCCAGCATCACCTTTAAATTTATCCATCTGTACATTTCAAATGAACTTACCGTCTTCTCTCTCTTTTGTAGTACAGATCCGGAAGAGATCCTGTTGCAACATGGCGCAGAAAGACACTTACCTACTAACCCATTCCTTACAGATATCCGAGCGAATTTCAAAATTTAAATACCGGTTGTTTGTTCTTTTTGGACTAAAATCTACGATAACTGTTCATGCTTTTTTTGAAGTAAACTTTGCGATAATTTATCAAAAAATAAAAACCTTTGTTTCCTCTGACTCGAATCGCTTTGATATAACTCCAAATTTGAATACTCGTGTCATTTTTGGACTAAAACTTGCATGAATACCCGTATTTCAATTTTTTTCATTTTTTTCAATTTCAATTTTTTGACCAAACTCCGGAGTCGCCACGAGCAACTCTTTCCTAGAAGATGTCACTCTGACGTTTCACCTCGAAGTGCAACATCCCTCAAGGAACCTACAGTAATAACATTTTTTCAACATTTTAAACAACTTGTGCTGCTTTGGCTTGTCAGCACTGGTTACCTAGTGAAATAGTATTTGGTAGATGTCACTCAGGCATCTCACCTGATGTATAAAATATTCATGGAAATCTCCCTTTGGCAATCTCATTTGAAGCATATTTTAATCTATATATAGCACCTAGTGACATCTCACCTTGAACTTATTCCCTTGTACAGTGTGGATAACTAACCGTCTTCTCTTCTGTTTCACAGATTCGGGCGGGACCTGGTGCAACAGGTAACGGAGTAAAGTATAAATACTAACCTCCTTCCACAGATGCTTGACAAAGTGTTAACTTTAATATCGATCTTGCTCTTTTTCGGATTAAATTCTATGTAAAGGCTTGTCAAAATTTAAAAATATTTGCTTTTCAGTGAATTGTTATCTGAAATTAAAATGTAATACTGATCTCTTGCCTTCTTTTGACTTGAGTCTGCGTCAACTAATCAGTAATTTTAAAATGTCTCATGTGACTAAATTACGGAGTTGACACGAGCAACTTTTTTTCTAGTAGATGTCCTTCTGACATCTCACATGAAGTTTGAAATGTTCCTGTAGGACCAATCACACGTGTTCAGAGAGTTACTCTATTGAACAGTGAGAACCACTCTCAGGAAACTGGTCGTGGAGCTCTCTTACATTTGCACTTATCAAAATTTCACGACACTTTTGAAAATTCCGACCTAGACTCTAGATCAGCCAAGGAACTGTATATCCTTAAGAGAAGTCACTCTGACGTCACACCTTGAAGTGCGACAGCCTTTAAGGAACCACTTGCTGCTTACAGAAGACTTAATCTTCTGAGCAGAAGGGGAAGGACCACCACCCAGGCAACTGGATGTGTTTCTCTCCTAAATGTGCACATACATGTCGAAATTTAGTTCCCTTATGCTCCCTTTGAAGTAGACTCAATACCTAGTGGGAGTCCTACTGATCCAAGCTCTGGGCAAGCCGACAGGCATGCGCTCGAGGAAAAGCATGAGTCCGCTGAGCGTATGGGCGTGTCAGTCTCTGCTCGACCGTCTGAGATGAGATCGCCTGAAACCTAAATACTTCACTTCCCATCTTGTTCGCCCCGTTCCTGGAATGTCGCTCTGACACTCGACCGTTTCTTCTCCGTGGCTGAAATGCCCCGGCTAGTAGTGGGGTGGTGGTAGACGGTGGTGGTAACAGTAGTGGTGGTCCTTCTCTTTCTGTCCTTGCAACCTCCTTTTTCTGTATGTGTGCGTGAATTTTTAAAGCCTCGTTGACTATCTCCCACTCTTCTTTCACTTTTTTCAAGAAGACAACTTGACAACTTGGCTGTCTCCTTATTCTAATCTAATCTACTACTACTACTACTACTAAATATGAGGGCGTGTGCGGTGTTGACTTTTTGATAAGGCCAGGAATGAGCTGCTTGCCGAAACACTTATTTCGTTCTCTCTCGAATAGACTTTGAAAATTGCTGAAGGAGTCGTGATTGTGATGTTGTGGTGTGGCCTCGTGATTGTGGTGTTGTGTGAATATTATAAACCCATCCGCGTTTGAACAGTTACGTATGTTAATGTTGTTCTGTGTTGTTGCGGGCAGACCGTGCATGAAAGAGTTGAAGAGTGAAAGGGAACGGACGCAGCCCTATTTGACTCCACTGGCGGAGTGGCGTATTCGTAATGGCTTGTTATTGTAAACTGCGTGGGCATATCTGCCAGTGAGGAAATAGGCAAGGCACGTTTTGTTGATTGGATGGATGGGAATGTCCAGTATTTATTTAAGAAGACGTGTCATGGAACTGTGTCGAATACCTAACTAATGTTAATGGTGCATACCTTGGTTAGTTGGGCTGGCAGGCCTTCGTGTATGATCTGTGTGATGCAGGTCTTCGTGGATGAACTGTGTGCTGTCGGAGAAGTGGGCAGTGTTGTATTATGTCCTAAAACGTGTTGATTAGAGGAGAGTGTGTCAGCAGCATTCAATTTGCTTATAACATGCCTGTCTGATATTCTGGAGGTTAAAAATAGGTCTGTATGAGGGTAGATCACCAAGGGATTTGTTGGGGTTCAGGATGAGTACAATTGTCGCTTGTTTAACAGTGTAACGTATGGTATTGTAGAGAATGGAAAGGTTTGAGATGTCTGTGAGAGGCCTGAGGGCGCGTATGCCTAGTTGCTTGAGATGAAATGTTTATATGCAGTCATAGCCCGTTGCTGAGCAGTTTTTGGTCCAGCTGATGGAGACTATGGTCATGAATGATGACCATAGTCGTTGACCATGCATATCCCTGCCACTACCTATTGATCCCACGACATACCAACCAAAACATACAAGACACATCGACAGCGCACTTCTGCTCTGTTTATACTACCGTTCCCCGTCCTACAGACAATGCATCGGAGCAAACACAAATAGATATACACTATACCGCTCATGCTCTGGACGTCCATAGAGAAATCGCGTTCCTAAAGAGTCGCTCATCGGAGGTGGACTTAGAGGAGCTGGAGCAACACAGGGATGGCAGGGTTCATCTCTCATCTCTCACTGCTTATGTGCCAGTACCTCGCATCCTTCCTGTCATACAATCACAGACTAGGGAACGTCCCCTCCGTTCTCTGTCTGTGATACCGGGGTTCGTCCGATACGGTCGAACCCCGTGATATCGGACGAACCGATATCACAGACAGAGAACGTGATATCGGACGAACCCCGGTATCACAGACTAGAGAACGGAGGGGACGTTCCCTAGTCTGTGATTGTATGACAGGAAGGCTGCGAGGTACTGGCACATAAGCAGTGAGAGATGACAGATGAACCCTGTCATCCCTGTGTTGCTCCAGCTCCTCTAAGTCCACCTCCGATGAGCGACTCTTTAGGAACGCGATTTCTCTATGGACGTCCAGAGCATGAGCGGTATAGTGTATATCTATTTGTGTTTGCTCCGATGCATTGTCTGTAGGACGGGGAACGGTAGTATAAACAGAGCAGAAGTGCGCTGTCGATGTGTCTTGTATGTTTTGGTTGGTATGTCGTGGGATCAATAGGTAGTGGCAGGGATATGCATGGTCAACGACTATGGTCATCATTCATGACCATAGTCTCCATCAGCTGGACCAAAAACTGCTCAGCAACGGGCTATGACTGCATATAGACATTTCATCTCAAGCAACTAGGCATACGCGCCCTCAGGCCTCTCACAGACATCTCAAACCTTTCCATTCTCAACAATACCATACGTTACACTGTTAAACAAGCGACAATTGTACTCATCCTGAACCCCAACAAATCCCTTGGTGATCTACCCTCATACAGACCTATTTCTAACCTCCAGAATATCAGACAGGCATGTTATAAGCAAATTGAATGCTGCTGACACACTCTCCTCTAATCAACACGTTTCAGGACATAATACACCACTGCCCACTTCTCCGACAGCAAACAGTTCATCCACGAAGACCTGCATCACACTGATCATACACGAAGGCCTGCCAGCCCAACTAACCAAGGTATGCACCATTAACATTAGTTAGGTATTCGACACAGTTCCATGAGAGGTCTTCATAAATAAATAATGGACATTCCCATCCATCCAATCAACAAAACGTGCCTTGCCTATTTCCTCACTGGCAGATATGCCCACGCAGTTTACAATAACAAGCCATTACGAATACGCCACTCCGCCAGTGGAGTCAAATAGGGCTGCGTCCGTTCCCTTTCACTCTTCAACTCTTTCATGCACGGTCTGCCCGCAACAACACAGAACAACATTAACATACGTAACTGTTCAAACGCGGATGGGTTTATAATATTCACACAACACCACAATCACGAGGCCACACCACAACATCACAATCACGACTCCTTCAGCAATTTTCAAAGTCTATTCGAGAGAGAACGAAATAAGTGTTTCGGCAAGCAGCTCATTCCGGGCCTTATCAAAAAGTCAACACCGCACACGCCCTCAAATTTAGTAGTAGTAGTAGTAGTAGATTAGATTAGAATAAGAAGACAGCCAAGTTGTCAAGTTGCCTTCTTGAAAAAAGTGAAAGAAGAGTGGGAGAGAGTCAACGAGGCTTTAAAAATTCACGCACACATACAGAAAAAGGAGGTTGCAAGGACAGAAAGAGAAGGACCACCACTACTGTTACCACCACCGTCTA
>SDVV010038284.1:0-10750 GCA_016164225.1 Gammarus roeselii
AGTGATGGGTGGGCTTTTGGCCAGGGCTTTTGAGCCAGGCATGCTACCCGGATTTGGGATTTTTGTTGTGTTATGTTTTTTTTATGTTTGTATTATTTATATATGTTTTTGACTTTAGATAGCTGTATTGGGGTACGCTTAGTTCCTTACTGTTATTCGTTATATATTTAATGGTAATAATAGGCTTATAACTCATTTTTTGACGGAGGTGGGGTGCGGGGCCCCCAAAAGCACGCTTTTCCTAGAGACTGCTTGCTCATTTACTGTTGGTTCGTTGTTTATTCATTTAATTGATAGTAGGAATATTCTTGTATCTCATTTTGGAGGAGAGGGGTAGATGGGGGTGTATGGAACTCCAAGGAAAATGTTCACGGCGCTTCTGATGAAAATAGCGGTGAGGCTGATCTTATCTGTTCTTAAACTAATTATCAGTCTTTTTCCACAGTTGATTTGTCATTATTTCTATATCCTGAGTGTCTATATCATCATAAATTTATGTCTGGTTTAATTATTCTATATACTTTCTGTGTATTTTTTTTCAGATCTAATTAGCGTATAATTGACTCATTCGAGGGTTGTTTGGTATGTTCTTAGCAGTTGGATTGGGATATTTTGTGTTTTTTGTTGGTTTATCTTTATATTGAATATATTGTTTATAGGAATAGTATAATATATATGTTTCATAACTCGCTTAGCAACAAGCGCATTTGACCCTGCTTGGTACCAGCCTGATGGTTGGATTTGGGCAACGTTCTGTGTGTTCCATCTGTTTATTTCATATGTACATATTATCTATAGGAATAGTATGGTATAATAGTTTGGCAGTTGACATGTTGATGTATTTATTTATGGAGATGCAGCAGCTTCGTTACGAAAATCTGTCTACCATATAACGCACAACGCAGTTTTGAACCTGATATATCGGTGACACCATGTTTCCGCATGTTCCAATTGGGGGCCGTTATCAAGCGTATGTAGATTATTCGACTTGTCATATCATGTTTCAGATAACAATTGCGAGGGTAGCTGGAGCTTACGTAAACTAAACGGATTTATTATAACGGTTGGTATATGTTGAATTTGTATTGGTACCGGAATTTGAACCGATATTTGTCGACAGTTACAAGAAACTTAGGATACATTAGGTTCTGCCTAGTCCATATAGTACCTTATTTTCAGTCATATTTGATAGTTTTGTTCATGAATTTGGCGTTTTATATATATTTGACATTCTGTTACGATTAAGCCGTAGAAGCCATAGGTAAAAAAGATTTGATTTATCTCTGTTTTGAAGTGCCTATGAGAAAAATTATATCATATTTAAATGTACTGGAGGATATTAGTACAGAAATATTCCATTCGCTTACTGTTTTCAAGTTTGCTCAGTCAAATGGATACTGTACTGTTTGAAGTTTTCCCTTGGATTCGCTTTTGATATAGGGGTACTGCTTTCTTTGCGCATGCAATAGGAAAAAATATTCGTCGTCTACAGCAATATACTAGAGATTTTTAATTTTTCAAATTGATTGCTTCACCGGCGATGTGTGCCCCATGTATTCTTATCGTACAATTTTCACTTCAATGTTGGTGTATTGACTCTTCCATTCCTGTTTCTTGTCGTCGCAGCTGTTAGCTAGCCCGTTTTTGTCGATATGTTCGTTAGCTACCCGTTTCCTGACTCTATGTCTTAGCTAGCCCCAATTATTGTTTCATTTTATTGTTATATGTACATTTTACGTGTTACTCCATATATTTTTGATTTAGACGTAGTAACTTGATGAGATTAAGTAGGTTATAGTGTTCGACATTATTGCTACAGCTTCCAATCGCAAAAATATTCGGCATCTGCGGCGATTCACTATAAATTTATAATTGAAAAATTTATTTTATTGTAATTGTATCCATTGCCAATGAATATAATTTAGAAAATATACGTTTCACGCAGTCCTTATACTCTGTGATATTGGATCCGGCACACTTTTTAGACAAACTTGGAGAAGTATTATCTCTGATCTATTTATACTATTGGTTGTTATTGTAGAAGTATTCCACGATATTTAGTACCGCCCTCAATTATATATATCGATCGAGCGTCGTGGTAACATATTCCCCTTAAATATGTACGGTTGCTTTAGGCTACCTCATTTTTCAAGTTTTCAAATATATTGTTAGAGTATGATAGATTATTGGAATGTATTTTTTTGGAGGTGTACCATTTAATAGGATTCAATGAGTTTTATACGTTCTCTGTCGGGTCTACATCTTCAACATCCCAAATTCTGCTAGGGTTTACCACGCAGTCCTTATACCCTATGGTAAATTACTTTTCTGCAAGATAATTTATGTTTTAGTTGTGTATCATAAGGATCTCTGTAGTGTATTTGGGGTTACATCGAACTAGATATGGTTACCAATATTAGATTTTACAGGGACAATCCTGTATATTTTTTACTAGACATAGCATCAGTATGTCTTAAGAATTTCTTTTAGATTTAGACGGGTATCGTAGTAGTATTACTTTAGTGAGCATAAACTCGGTGTTTGTCTTACTGTCAGATATTTTCGTTGTGGCTTATATGTTTGTGTACGATCTTACTCCCGTTTCATATTACCTTAGGAGTTGGTGTACAGGATTATTTCTATTTCGATCAATTTCAAGATCGGTAATGCTTATCGGCATTACGTATTGATTGACCATACACCTTCCATATTGGTATATGATTTATCCTTCAGGTGTGGTAGGATACACCGTATATCATACATATTTAATGTGGGTTAGGGTGGAGTAGAGAAACTTACTTAGCTATTTGTTTACTGTTTTACGATTTTGTACGATTACCATAGTAATAGAACTTTATTTGGGACACATTTGGCCTAATGTGATGTAGTGTTGGACATAAATTCGCTTAATTGGATGTTGTGGTACAAAATATGGTACGTTTTTACCTCATGACATTGGCTATGTAGTACTGTTTGAAGTGATCTTGGAGAACTAGTCTTCCGGATTTGTTAAGAGTGTTAGTGTTATTGTTAGCAAACTCTATCAGTTTATTGTAGATCTCAATTATGTTATTCGGTCGCTTACCTTCACTAGATGCTTATTCCCACATGTTGTACTTCTATAAAAGTATGTTAACCGTTAACAATTTGTACAGTTAAAAATTATCACTTGATTCAGGTATTGTTATGAGATTTCGTTGAAATTCAAAATATTGAACTTATTCGAACATTCACTGTATCCACTTTAGCATTTTTACTATAGAAATGCAATGTAAGGACCACAGTCGACAAAATATAGAATAAAAATCAGGCCCACGGTACATAATTAGCGATTCATATATCTATGTACGACAACTTGGATATTCAACAACGAAAAATAAAACCAAAACAAAACGAAAACAAAACCAGATCAAATGGAAAACAAAACGAATATAACACCGCCAGATACGGTAATACCTAGTCAACATAACCTAACCAACCTTAACAATAATTATATATTTTTATTCAAGTTTTAAGGTTATGTATGGTATTTAGTCGATATTTTATGCGACATACAAATAAAATCCCTCGTCATGGTTCTATTTTACGTATCTTTTTTATCACACGTAATGGACACACAAACAGACAATGCATACATACAGCGTTGGTGCCGGCACCGGTGCCGCCACCATGTAGGCATATACAGGGTCGGTGCCGGCACCGTGTAGGCATGTGCAGGGTCGGTGCCAGCATCGGCGGGCACCATGTACACACAATGTATATATATATATGTGTGTGTGTATATATATATACAGTGTTGCGGTCGACACTATGTACACACATATATACTTAATGTAGCATAGGGAAGTGTAGTGAAGAGTTCAAAATTTTTGCTCCACATAGCTGTTTAAATAGGATACTGGCTTCTTTTTTTCGCCTCTCACAGTACAAAGTTGTTATTACTTATTGCGATTTGCTATAGATTTATACTGTAAGGGGCGTAAGGGGTGTATCATTTTTTACTACATATTTGCAATTTTTTTCATACGTTTGGGTGTATTTATATATATAAATACTTATATAGGTCTTATTCAGTCATTGATTTATGCATTATACATATCAAATCTCCCAACTTGGCTCTACATTATGATCTATCATTTGCAGTTTGAATACGCTCCTCCAATTTTGATTTAGCAAATATCGCACATTTTCATATGTAGATTACGATGTGGTTTGATTGCAATAGGCAATTTAAATTATTTTCGAGTTTGGCACGAATCTACATCATTTTCACCTATTATTAGTTCCAACCTAACCTAACCTAACTTATCTTAACCAAGAATGGTGTTTTTTAGACAAGTTTTTTATGCTTATGTATGATATTTATTCATTATTTTTATGCTTTATACATCTGATGTTCTCCACCTGGCTCTGCATATCACTTACACCTTGATCTTTTAATTAATCGTGGTTACTTTCTGCCATGTTATTTCAGCGAAGATCTTCACATTTTTAAAAGTAGATTGTTTGAATGTTATAAGTAATTCATTTTGTTAATAGTTTCACACAAACGGACATTGTGTCTAACACTAGATTTTTTTTCATCTTTTACTTTATTATATTCTGCCACTACATCCCCTGATGACTTCCACGTAGGATTTGCATTTTCTTCCTTATGATTTTCATATTCTAGACGATGACTGCTTATAAGGTGACGCAGCAAATTACTTGTGGATTCTTTTTTATTCAATTTTATTCATTTTTTTGCAAAGATTACAGACCCCCGTTCCACCAATAATATTGGAATATCGCCAACTCAAGCTGTACTCCATCCTTCCACAACACCGACTGAGAAGATCTGAACCGACTCGGATTTATAACCTATCAATCTGTAACACATCTAGAACATTTTACATCAAGATATCTTTATGGCAATGTTTAATTTGTGATGATCGACAGTTTGAGCTTTGTTTAATTGATTGTAACATATGTTTTTACTGATTTCGACATATTTTTGTTATCTCCAACTGACTAACATGATATATCTTATTGCAATTCATTGCTTAACCTTGGAGTTTTAGAATAATCGAAATATTTGATTAAAGATTTGCATGATTTGTTAGTAATATGTATACATGCTTGCATCATCAATGCTATATATCCGTTTTGCTTTTGAGCAGCATGGTTCAAACAACCAATCAAACCTTTCTTCACTATTTTTCAGCTTACTCCCAAAATCCTTCATAAATACCACAGGCTGTTCCATGTCCATGATTCCACAGATGTAATGCATATTCTTCTTTAACTTTAATTATTCGATATTGCTCCAATTCCAAGTCATTCTGAATTGTATCTTCAAGAAATTGTTGCATGCGAACCAGATTTTCATTTGTTCTTAGTTATAATTAATTTTCCACTACCTCAGCTTTATTACACTTGTGATGATTTTCCACTTGGATCATATCAATTTCGAGATTTACATTCTCATCTTCTTCAAACTTTACAAGTTTTAAGATAACTGTTATATGCAACACTAGTCAATATTTTTTGTTCGAAGCAATTCATATCATCTTTGAAGATTTCTTCATCCAATACATGCAAACTAATTTTCGCAACGTGAACATTCATTTATTTATGTTCGCAGACGATGCGTCCGGCTCTACTTACGCCCAACGTAACGTGTGACTCCGGTCATGGTATGTAGCAAGCTAATATAACTCGATTACCAGCTATTTTTCGCAGAACATTAGACCCATCGTTGATCGCCAATGACATCACCTGAGTGCATGTGTATAGATATGTGTACGTAAGTGCATGTGTTTGTACGTGTGTATGTACGTGTGTATGTTCACTTGCATATACGTGTGTAAGTGTAAAAAGACATAATAAAATTTAAAATGAATGATAAAAATTTAAAATTCAAAATAAATTGAGTTTTGAAGAAGGACCAACTTTAGTACCAAACTTATCACTTCAATAGCCCGACTTTTTTTCTGATCTCGTAAATCAATTGATTTCGAATTGTACATTTTTATTTTGCCTTTCAAATTTTGTTGTACCCTTATACACCTACACACGTATATACACGCACACATACACACGTGCATACACATCCACATATGTACACATACCTATACACATACACACAGGTGACGTCGCTGGCGATCAACGATAGGTCTAATGTTTTGCAAAAAAACTCTTGTAATCGAGTTATATTAGCTTGCTACATACCATGACTGGAGTCAGTGTTACGTTGAGTGTGAGCGAGAGCCGGATGCATCGTTTTCAAATACACAAAAATGAATGTTCACGTTGCGAAAATTTGTTTGCATGTGTTGGATGAAGGAATTTCCGGCGATGATATGAATTACTTCGAACAAAAATTGACTAGTCTTGAATATAACAGTTATCTCAAAATGGGTAATACAAGAATCAAACGAATGAGTGATAGTATTCATATATGGATGAAAAAAAAATAAGTAGGATTTGGGTAACTAAGTTGGTAACATTTCAGTCGTAAGTAACAATGTTTAAAGAAGATAAAAATGTAAATTTCGAAATTTATATGATCCAAGTAGAAAATCATCACGAATGTAATAAATATCAGGTAGTAGAAACTATATCATACCTAAGAACAAAAGAAAATCTGGTTCGCATGCAACAATTTCTTCAAGATGAAGATCAGAATGACTTTGAATTGGAGCAATATCGAATAAATAAAGTTCAATCAGTATATGCATTACACTTGGGAAATCATGGACAAGGAACAGCCATCGGTATTCGCATTAAAGATATGATGGAGTATATGAAAGATTTTGAAAATAGGCTGAAAAATCGTGACGAAGGGTTTGATTGGAAGTATGAACCATGCTGTTTCAAAGCAAAACATGTAGCATTGATGATGCAAGCAAGTATAAATAAGACTAATAAACCATGTAAATCTTTTATCAAATGTTTGTATTATCCTAAAACTCAAAGGTTAAGCAACGAATTGCAATAAAATATATGATGTTAGTCTCTCGGAGGTAACAAAAGTATGTCGAGATCGGTTGAAGAATATGTTCCAATGAATGTAACGAAGCTCAAACTGTCGATCATCCCATATTAAACATTGCCATAAACCTGTCTTGATGTAAAATGTTCTAGATGCGCTACAAATTGGTAGGTTATAAATCATACCCGATTCAGATCTTGCTCAGTCGACGTTGTGGAAGGATGGACTATAGCTTGAGTTGGCGATATTTCAATATTAATGATGGAACGGGGGTCTGTAATCTGAGCAGGAAAAAAATAAGAAATAAAATTCCACAAATTATTTGTGGCGTCATCTCACACGCAGTCATCGTCTAGAATAGGAAAATTAAAAGTAAGAAAATGCTAATCAAAGGTGGAAGTCATCAGAGGATGTAGTCGTAGAAGATTTTGACATAAAAAAGGGGGAAAAGCAAGTTTGAGACAAAATATCCGTTTGTGTTGAACTATTAACAAATATGAATTACTTATAATATTCAAACAACCAATTTATAGCAATGTGTGATCTTCGCTGGAACAACATGGTAAAAAAAAAACTACAATAAATTAAAAGATCAAGGTGTAAGTGATATATAGAGCCGGATATACAGCATCAGATGTATATAGCATGAAAAAAAATCAATAAATTTCATTCACGCGCATGAAAAACTTGTGTAAAATACATCATTGTTGATTGAAATAGGTTAGGTTAGGTCAAGTTAGGCTAGGTTGGCTCTAATAGCAGGTGAAAGTGATGTTGATTCATGCCAAACTTGAAAAGAACATGAATTGCCTATGACAATCAAACAACATGTAATCTACATATGAAAATGGGCGAAATTTGCTAAATCATAATGGAGGAGCGTATCCAAACTGAAAATGATATATCAAAATCTAGAGCCAAGTGGGGAGATTTGATGTGTTTATTGCATAAATCAATGACTGAATATACCTTACACAAGTATTTATATATAAATACACCCTAACATATGAAAAAACTGCAAGCCTACAGTAAAACATGATACAGATGATGATGTTGCGGCGACCCTTACATTGTAAATCTCTTGCAAATTGCTACAGGTGATAACAATTTTGTTCTGTGAGAGGCGAAGAAAACAAGCCAGTATCCTATTTCAACAGCTATGTGTATCAATCATTTTGAACTCTTCTCTACACTACCCTATGCTACATTGAGTATAAATGTGTGTACACGGTGTCGGCAGCGACCCTGTATATATGCATTGTGTGTACATGGTGCTGGCGGCACCGACCCTGTATATGCCTACGTGGTGGGGACACCGGTGCCGGCACCGACCCTGTATGTATCCATTGTTTGTATATGTGTACATTATATGTGATGAAAAAAATGTAACATAGAATCATGTGTAGTGATTTGATTTGCATATCGCATAAAATAACGACTAATTACCATACATAACAATCAAACTCGAATAAAATACATAATTATTGCTAAGGTTTGTTAGGTTAGGCTGACTAAGTGATAACGTATTTGACGGTGTTATATTCGGTTTGTTTTCCAATTGTTTTGGTTCTCTTTTAGTTTTGTTTGGTCTGATTTTCCGTTGTTAATTACCCAAATTTTCTTACGTTGACATATAAATCGCGAATTATGTACCTTGGGTGTGATCTACAATCCTAATTTTATTGATTGTGGTCCTTATATCACAAACCTATAGTAAAATGCTAGAGTGGATATAGTGAATGTTCAAATATGCACGATATTCTGAATTTCAACGAAATCTTATATCAATACCTGAATAAAGCGATAATTTCTAACTATACAAACTGTTAACGTCTAACATACATTTACACTAGTAAAACATGTGGGAATAAGCATCTAGAAAAGGTAGACGACGTTATTCGTCGTCTACCTTTTCTAGATGCTTATTCCCACATGTTTTACTAGTGTAAATGTATGTTAGCCGTTAACAGTTTGTAGAGTTAGAAATTATTGCTTTATTCAATAAACCTGAAGAGTATTCTAACACTATCACTACACAAATCCTGTAGACTAGTTCTCCAAGACCACTTTAAACAGTACTGCAGAGCCAATGTCAGGAGGTGATACCGTAACGTATTTGTACCACACCATCCAATTAGGCAGATTTTGACCCAACAGTACATCAAATTATTCCAATTTATACCTATTAAGTTCTAGTCCTATGATTATCGTTCAAACTCGTATAACAGCAAACAAACAGCTAAGTAAGTTTCTCTACTACACCCTAACCAGCATCAAATATGTATGATATACGGTGTATCCTACCGCACCCAGAGGATGGAAGGTGTGTGGTCAATCAATACATGATGCATTTTAACATTACCGATCTTGTAGTTAATAGAACTAGAAATAATCCTGTACTTTTACTCCTAAGGGAAACTGAAACAGGACCAAGATCGAACACAAACATATCTGCCACACCGGAAATATCTGACAGTAAAACGAACACTGATTTCTTGCGCAATAAAGTAATAACACTACGATACCCGATAAATTTAAAAAGAAATTTTTAAAACATACAGATGCTTTGTCTCTAGTAAATATATACAGAATTGTTTCTGTAAAATCTAATAATGGAAACCACAACTAATTCCCATGTAACCCTAAATACACTACAGGAATCCTCATAATACACGACTAGAAACATATATTATTTTGCAAAAATGGAATTTACCATAAGGTATAAGAACTGCGTGGTATATCCTAGCAAAATTTCAAACGTTGTACATATATACCCTACGGAGAACATATAAAACTCAATGAATCCTCCCAATAGGTATACCTCCAAAAAAGTACATTCCAATTATCTAACATACTTTAATAATAATATCTAAAAAAACTGGAATATGAGGTAACCTACAACAACCGTACATATATAAGGTGAATATGGTAACAAGACGCTTGATCGATATACATAATTGAGGATTACATCAAATTTTGTGGAATACTTGTACAAAACAACCAATAGTATATATAAATAGATCAGATAGAATACTTCTTCAAGTTTGTCTAAAACGTGTGCCAGATCCAATATCATAGAGCAAAAGGACTGCGTAAAACATACATTTTCCAAGTTATATTCATATGCGATGGATGCAAATACAATAAAATGATATTCTAAATTATGAACTTCTAGTGAATCGCCACAGATGTCGAATATTTTTGCGACGGAAAACTCTAACAATAATGTTGAACACTATAGCCTACTTAGTCTTATGAATTTAGTACGTCTAACTAAAAAATATATCGAGTAAAAGGTAAAATGTACGTACAACAGTAAAATGAAACAACAATTAAGGATAACTAACTGACACAGAGTCAGGAAACGAGGTAGCTAACGCACATATCGACAAAAAACGGGCTAGCTAACAGCTACAACGACCGGAAACGGGAACGGAAGAGTCAATACACCAACACTGAAGTCAACATTGTATGATAGGAATATATGGGGCGCACACCGCCGGTGAAGTAATCCATTTAAAAAATTACAAATCTCTAGTATATTGCTATAGATGACGATTATTTTCTCTTATGGCATGCTCAAAGAAAAGAAACACCCCCTACATCAAAAGCTAATCCTAGTAAAACTTTCAAACAGTACGGTATACTCATGACTGATTAAATTTAGGAACACAAAACAAATGGAATATTAATGTACTAGTATTCTCAGGTATAATCTGGTGTAATTTTTCTCAAAGGCCCTTCAAAACAAGGGTAAATCAAATATTCTCTATCTAT
>SDVV010038285.1:0-10750 GCA_016164225.1 Gammarus roeselii
AGGTGTTGGGGAACGGTTTTTACCTAAGAACTAAAGAAAACCTGGAACGTATGCAAGAATTCATCATTGATGAAAAACAGAATGACATTGAATTTGGGAATATTCGAATAATTAAAGTAGAAGAAGAAGAAGAATTACATTTGTGGACGCAAGGGCACGGAACAGCTTTTGGTATGCGCAACAAGGATATGGTGGAATATATGATGGATTTTGAGAGGAAACTTAGACATCGTGATGCTGGGTATGGGTGGTTGTACGAGCCATGCTGTGATCGAAAAAAATGAGTTAGATAACATTGATGGTGATGATAGCAAGATCTGTAAATAATACTAATAAAGTTCGTGAATCCAAAATCAAGTATAAATGAATTTCCTATAACTCAAAGGTTATAGGTGGCACACAACAGCTGTTGGATGCCGTAAAAGAGCAACAAATCTGATGTAATGAGGTAGATTTAAAGATGTATGTGATAATGGTCTGGAACCTCGTGTTGTAAAGCTCTGCTGCTTCCTTTCTATCAAAGTTTACACCTGCTTACGTATTATAATGTTCCTAAGGTCTATTCCGGGAGGGTTTGGGGCTTATGATCAGCTAGGAAGTAAGATGTATGCCACCGCTCATTCACGGTTCCATTTTTTCAGTTGCACGATGTAATGAACCCCAAACTTACGCTTTGCTATAATAGTAAGATGTTCCTTGCCGTTCAAACACGGTGTCATTCACTCCGTCACACGTTCGATGCCCTCAATATTGTTGTATAATCAAATCTGATGGTCGTAACTTATCATCACACTTGATTTGATTTGAGCCCCACTTCCACAGGAGCCTCAAAATGAGTCAACTGGCTCCCCCGTAGGGCTCGACGAACATGGATTCCAGAAGGATCGCATGCTTCGGTGTGCTAGAAAAACAACGTTGTCGACGTCAGAACATTTTGAAAATTTTAGTTGGGTCAGACACACCTGGTGCGCAAAAGAAAACCGTTTAAACGGAACAGATCTCTATTAATCATTTAAAACGTCAAGAGTAATATGAATGCACGCCAGTGCAAACAGGAAGCATCGTCGAGATTGGTACAAGGTTTACGGCTACACGGACAAAGTAAGCTCCGACAGCAACGCAACACAGTGTTTGCGACTACATGGTTCAGTGAAGTTTCAGTAAAATTCTCTTATTCATGTAAGATAAAGGCTCAAACAAACGAATCCCCGCTTCCAACCCCTCAGAACCTCAAGTGCGCACAGATAGTATCGTCGAAATTTGTACAAAGTCTACAGCTTCACGGATCACATCAATTCCAACTGCAACGCACCACAAGGTTTATAGTTACACAGTACAGGTCGACAACAGAAATTACATGTGGTCTGCGCGCGCGCGCGAGCGAGCAAGCACAGACTGAAAAAACACCGATTCACAAAGTCACGAAAAAGGAACTCTCACACAAATACATTAGCATTATTTTCGATGACAAAATTGTGGATCGTGAAGGGGGAAGAAAGGGCTGGTTCATCAGAAGCTGAAAAACTGCTCTGATTATTGACATCAAACTTATTGTTTAGGGAGGGGGGGGGGCAGATGTCTCTTCGGTTCCAATATACGTGGACTGCTATTACAAATGAGCTACAAGCACTCTAGCCTCTTAATTGCGCCCTACATGGGAGCCTATTATAACTCACGTTGAGGCTCTGGTGGAAATTAGGCCCAAATCAAATCAAATCTTTGGTTCCAAAAGAGCCCCCCGGGCTCTCCTGGTCCCTCGAATCCCGTCGTCTCAGCTCATCTCGGCGCGTCTCGAATCATTTCGGCCGGTCTCAAACCGACTCGCCTCCACGTGTTTCGACTGATCTTGACGCACCTCGACCAGCCTCGACGCGGCTCTCTATCTCTGTACGAGCAGTCCGTGGATTGTAATAGCTAATTGTTATATTCGAGCATATCACACGCTTACATTTTTCTGTGTATAGGTTTTACAGGGTGAGGAGTGGGAGCAATGGTCCCAGAATTCGGAGGGGCCTAATCAAAAAGTTCCAAGCTGCAGCCAAGGCAAGCATTCCCCAATATGCTCTTTCAACCTTCTTTCCTAAACCATGACGGTACTGAAAGGTGCAAGAAGCAAGAGATAAGCGTGAAAGGCTTTACAATGCCTACCGACGTGCACGGCCCCCCTGGAACCGAGTAGCATGGAAAAAGGCATCTGCTGTATACCAAAAACTTCGAGTGGAGAAGAAACGTGAAAGCTAGGCTCAATTAGTCAACACTATTAATCGGAACACCACCCTCTCCCAAGTGCGGGAAAAAAATCCGACGGATTAAGGGAAAACCCGAGCGACCTATTAACATCCTTTTAGACGGAGGCAGAACTTATTTTTCCCACGCGGAAATCGCAAATAAACTAGCTCAGACTTTTAGCCAAGTATCGCAATCAACAAACTACACGGCTGCTTTCCAACGGGAAAAGGACTTGCGAGAAAGCGAACATCTTGAATTTACTTCCAGAAACGAAGAGGCCTACAAAAAAACTTTCCTCCACGAACTACAGTGCGCCATAGACCGCACACGTGAAACTTCACCTGGGCCAGACCGGGTGCACATTAACATGATCAAGAATCTCCCAAATGGCACCCATGAGCACTTATTAAAAGTGTTCAACACTCTGTATTCAAATTAATTTTTTGGATCAATGGCGGGAACCTGTAACTATCCCAATACCCAAACCCAGGCAATTCCACGGTGACCACATAACTATCGTCCCATCGCTCTTACCAGCGTCCTCTGCAAGACCATGGAAAGAATGATAAACACGTGCCTTGTCGACTACCTTGATATGCATGCAGGCCTGAACAGCATCCAGTGTGGCGGTCGCAAGCGCCACTCTACGACGGACCACCTTGTAAGACTGGAATCTGACATTAGACAGGCATTTGTCAGAGGGGGACAACCCACGTAAAACCCAATACAGTGACATGGTACGACAGAAAATATCTTCACAAAGTCGCGACTCAAGCACTTAAGATGATGAGCAAACGTTGCCGAGCAATCAGAGGTATTCATGGACGTGTCGGCAATTAGGAAGAAAAAGTCGTCGAAGAAGAACCCTACCGTGAAAATAGGTAATGGGCGTATTCTCTTCTGGAGAGTTTCATGACTAATGGCACAGCAAAACTTTTCGTGTCACTACCGTGTCCTGGAAGAAGGTTCCCTCTAAGATGAATGAAGGAACGTGTGAAGCAGCATCTTGGCGAAGAAACATCGTTCAAGTGCAAGAAACGTCTAAGCACAAGAGGGAACACGTCACCCTTTGAGATATATGGGGAAGCAAATCTACTGGAGTCCGTGCTCTTTGACGAGAACATTTGGGAAGAGAGAACCTACCAACGTGCGCTTACTAAAAAAATACGACCTGACAGATGAACAAAGCGAAGCAGATGTTAGAGAACGGATTAGGGAGATACAAGTAAAGAATAGAAGGCGCGTAAGGGATCCAGTGCCGGGCGCGGCAGCTATATAATGGAGGTCAATAACGGTAGCAGAACAGAAGTTCGAATTGCCTCTCTGAATTGTTTTAGCTTAGCGGGAAATTGTGAAGCCTAATTCGCAGACCTCTGCAAAACAACTCGGTAGCTTTGCAGGAGACGTGGCTTCATCCCTGGCAGCTTAATTTACCGTCCACTCTGGGAGAAACGATAGATTCATTCTCAATTTCCTCTGTCGGTGAGGCCGCATGGGGGTTTGACATTCATTTGGCTACAAACTCTGAGTCTGAGCGTTACATTTAACGAGACCTCTGTGCTGTTCTTGAATGTTTACTTCCCTGTCAACTCCGGGGAAAATCTGGAGGAATATCTCAGATGCATGGGTGTTCTTGGGGGTATATTGGAGAGTAGGGAAGAACAAAAAGTGTGTATTTTAGGAGATTTTAATGCCTTACCACACACGAATAGGTTCATTAAGATTGAAGAGCTATTTGCTGAGCATAACGTTGCATTTCAGGACACAAGGCTGTTGTCACCCGACACGTACACGCATGTGAATCACGGTTCTCGCTGTTATTAGATGCAACAATTTCCTGTCACTTGGTGCCCGATGTTGCCTGCACGGATCACCGTGTTTAGGGGTAACTTTGAGTGTAAAGGGAATGCAGACTCCTAGACATCCTAACTCTCGCGAGGTTAAGACGATTGATTGGAATTTTGATAATAAGAGACTACTGGACAGATTCTATGCTGAGCTCAATGTCCTTCTTATAAATATTCCTGATAGGCTTCTCAGGGTGAATGAAGGTGTTGATAACGTAAGATTGAATGATCTGTACGGCTCTATGAGGCAGTGTATATTAATTGCAGGATGGCGGGTTTTTGGCATTAGAAAACCGAGCAAATATAACGTTCTAGGCTGGAATGAACGAGCACGAGAACTGAATTATGCTGTACGAGACGCCGTATTTAATTGGAATATTGCTGGAAGGCCTCGGGGAAGTCAACTTGCGGTAGCAATGAGGATAGCAAAGTCACGGTTTCGTAGAGAATTCGTGTTTTTGAGAGAGAACGAGCAACAGTTGCGTGCGCAGGCTCTTCTAGCAAAATTGCGAGAAGGTAAATGTAAAGATTTATGGAAAGAAATTCGGTCACTTAATCCTAAAAAAGGAAGCACTTCCACTCGCGGTGGCGGGCGTAAATGGGAAAGCAAACATTGCAAGAGTCTGTGGGGAGCATTTCCAGCACATTGCTAATTCTGTTGACACGGAAGAGAAGAGAGGTTGGATGCAAAACGCCCTAGATAATATTCCTGCTGTTACGAAATGGTTTCGGTGGCAGAGGTTAGGAGCATTGTCAAAGGCCTCAAAAATAACAAAGCTGTTGGAAATGACGACATACCGATTGAAGTGTTCAAGAATGCTTCCCACAGACTGACTCCAGTGCAGGCTCTCTTCCTTTCGGGCTGCATTCATGCCAAGAAGCTACCAAGAGAAGTAATGCATGTAACTGTGATTCCTCTTCTAAAATGGAAAACGAAGGATCCTTCTGATATAAATAATTATCGCCCCATTGCTATTGCCACCTCAATTTCCAAGGCTCTTGAGCAGGTTATTCTTGCCAGATTGCAAGCATTTCTGTCTACCGCAAACAGTCAGTTTGGATTCAAAGAGGGCCATGGAACTGAAATGGCGATATTCGACTTGAAACAAACAGTTGAGTATTACAGATGTAGAGACTACCCTTTTTTTTTAGACGCGAAGAAAGCTTTTGATAAAGTAAACCATTGGACTTAGTTGAAAAAGTTAATTGAGAGAGGAGCTCCTCTTCATATTGTGCACTTGCTTGTATTTTGGTAAAGGTAACAGGAATTCATAGTTCGATGGGGTAGTTCGAAATTGGCCACTTATCGTTGTTAAAACGGAATTAGGCAGGGAGGTCAGCTATCGCCCCTGTTGTACAACGTGTACACTGATGAGTTGAATTACCTTCTCAGTAGAGAAAACCAAGGGTGTCATGTCGCCAACTGTTGTGTTAACAATATTAGTTATGCGGATGATATGGTGTTGTCAGCACCGACTCTCTCAGCATTGCAAAAGCTTCTTGATATCTGTAATAATTTTGCTGAACCTCATGATATTGTATATAACTCTGAAAAAACTGTACGTATGCTAGTTAAACAGAAGGGTCCTAGTTACTACCTATCGACTGAGATAAAACTAGGCGGTGTTGCATTGGATTATGTGGATGAATTTCAATATCTAGGGCACATCATCACAGCAGATTGCACTGACGACAAGGATGTTGCAAAGCAAACAAGGCGGCAAAATGCAGTTGGTAACATGCTGATACAAAAATTCTCGTTTGCACCAAGGGAAGCTTAAATCTAGCTCTTCAAATCATTTGTCAATCGATTTATTGTAATGCACTGAGAGAAAATACTTTCAATATTGCGTGAGGAAATTGAGAGTGTTATAATGACTCATTTAGACGGCTGGTGCAGGTCCCTCGCTCGACGTAAGCGAGCAGGGTTTTTGCTGAAAACCAATCAGATCACATCAAGGTACTGTTGTGTAAAGCGACACACAGCCTTGTGACTCGAGATATGAACTCCCCAAATGAAATCCTCGTTGTGATCTGCTCTGGTGATGTGCTAGCTGCCTCGTCATTGTTAAGGCGATGGAGAGAATTACTATACACATAGGCAGTATAGAGTTGTATGCCGTAACTCATTCATTGTTGTGTGCGGTAATTTTATAACTTATAACTTTCTTCTCATTGTAACCCTAAAATAAGATGTCTCAATTGTAATACTATGCCCATATTGGTTGTTAATAAAGCTTTTTTATTATTATTGTTATTATTAATATCAATATTATCATTATTATTACTACCTTGAAATATGGCATCATGAAGGATCTCCCCCGCAATGGGTTGAGAGGTCACTTACCACGTTACATCCCCCAATTCTTGCAAAATCGCACCTTCAGGGTCAAGGTCAGCGAAACCCTATCACCTTCCTATCCGCAAGAAATAAGCGTGCCTCAAGGAAACGTCCTCAGTGTCACTCTTTTTATACTCAAAATCGACCAGATAGCAGACATTCTTCCGCGCGACGAAAGATTGCTTTCATCACTATACGTGGACGATTCACAAATAAGCTTCAGGCCCCCTAGCCTCTTAACAATTCAACAGGAACTCCAGAAATTTCTGAACCTAGTCGGGAACTGGGCCTTCTTGAACGGACTCCGATTCTTGCCCTTCAAAACGAAAAGCTTGCACTTTACTCTTCTGCTCGGCTTATACCTAAAACCAGCCCTAACGCTGAACAACACTCCGCTAGGATACGAGGAATCAATAAAATTCCTCGGTCATGTGTGGGACCCTAAACTCACGTGGCGACCTCATATTACAGCCTGGAGACTCGCTGCAAAAAGGCAACCTGACTTTTCCTTTTGTTAACATCCTTGAAATTCGGAGCCGAAATGGACACCGGCATGACGTTATTCAGAACAATAATACGCTCGCGCATTGACTCTGGAGCAACTGTTTACGATTCAGCTACAAAAAACACCCTTGAACCTCTCTCCATCATCGTAAATAGCGCCCTGCGTATCACAACCGGTACGTTCCGTTCCGCACCCATCGAATCCCTGAACGTGCTTGCTAACGAGCTTGCTCTTCCGTTCCGGAGAGACAAACTCTCACTAAAGTACTATTTCAGGACAAGGAGCTACATCAATAGCCCAGCACTCAGTGACGTCATCAACATTCTTTATAAACGCCTCTTTGCGGCTAAGAAGAACATATGCCCACCCTTTTTTCTACGTATGGACAACTTACTGACCTCGCTGAACATCAGTCGCAAAGTAATCAAGCCTTCATTCTCCTATCGAATTCTTCAAATCAACCGAAGGGACCTCGCGTCCGGCCACCCTACCCCAAGAGGCCGCTGTATATTTTGCAGAGCTGCACGCACTCGAATTGGCCATCTCCATTACAAAAATTGACTGCCTTCCCAAATATGTTATATGTTCAGACAGTCTGAGTGTTCTCACCCAGCTGAAAATTCTGCACTTTGATCACCCTGCCCCTAGAAAAAATGCAACACGACCTATCCACGATGTCCGAGACGGGCCAAGCGGTCGAGTTCTGCTGGATCCCCGCACACGTGGGAATAAGAGGAAATGAGCGCGCAGACTCCCTCGCTAAACGGGTGTCTACCCAGCAAGAACAATTCATCTCCATATATTACCGAGACTGGTTCCCAGGCGTCAACTCACGTATAACATCACGATGGAACGACTTTTGACAACAGAGTGGAAAAAAATGCTAACAATTAAACCATCCGTGGGAGAGTGGGACGCCATGTTTTCTAATAGGGGAGACCAAGTGTTCATTAACCGTCTATGCACGGTACACACGTGGACAACCCACAATCACTTAATGGACGTAGACATGATACCGGACGCACCACCATGCCCCATTAAGTGGTAATCAGTGTGAAACTCTTACTTATGTATTGTGATGCACTCGCAGCAGCCCAACGAGCCTTCTTGTGCCCCCCCCCCCGTGCAACCTACAACGCCTGCTCACAGAAACAGAACACTGAAAAACTGCTCGCTTATGGAAAAAACACCGGACTATACGAAGTCGTGTGAAACTGACGAGGTTTGAATCATCTCTGGTCCTGAACTTGCTGTCTTCCCTGCGTATTAATTGTGAACTTTAACTTAACTTCGTGCACGAAGCTGTGCAGAATCAACGGATCATCGTGCCCTACGGGGGATCACTCAGTGACTACACGTTGGAGCTCCGGTGGAAAACAGAAAAAAACTACTTATGGATTGTGATGCACTCTCAGCAGCCCGACGAGCCTTCTTGAGCCCCCCGTGCAACCTACAACGCCTGGTTAAGGGAACAGAACACCGAAAAAAACGTGATTGCTTTCGGAAAACACGCCGGACTATATGAAATCGTGTGAGACTAACGAGGTTTGAATCATCTCTGTTCCTGCACTCGCTGTCTTCCCTGCGTGTTAATTGTGAACTTTAACTTAACTTTGTGCACGAAGCTGTGCAGAATCAACAATTCATCGTGCCCTATGGGGAAGCACTCAGTGACTACACGTTGGAGCTTTGGTGGAAAACAGAAGAAACTTCTACCGCTACTCACCTCTGATTGCCACCACGCCAACCCATCTGTTTGCTCCAAGAGCTATTCGTCCAACCTCATTCTGTGTCACATCCAGTTTTGCCAGCTCAGTCTCTGTCCATCTAATGACATCCATTCCGTAAATAATATCAGGTACAGCCATGCTCTTCCATAACCCTTTCATGCATATTCATACCTGTCAAAACCAACGTCGGTGCAATGGCTCGTCCGTAAACCGTTACTGCGGTGTGTTTCCAACTTGCTGTGATTTTTTCTAAAGAATTTTGATCTATTTGTTATATTTGAGAATGTCGCATGGCTTTGTATTTTGTGGTTCCGGAATCATTTGTAACGTAATCATTCACTGTAGTGTCATGTTTTTTTGTATATGACTCTACCTATTATTTTCATGTAGTGTGTTTCATTAAATCGTAATGCTACTTTTCCCATTGATGTATATAGTAATTCGAACACTAAATTTACATGTTTTCTATTATTTACACCACTGATTACATATACACGAAAGAACATGCAGATAGTTATAATTTGGGTTGACTGCGCGAATGTAGTGTAATTTCTGATCACTACAAATTTTTATTTGACATTGAAAATATACCATAATGGACAAAGCTGCTTGATGAATTGCAACACTCCAGCGGCGACTTGGCTCAATTGTTTTGATTGCATTAAAAACAATCAAGGTAAGTTTGAATGTCGAGGTCAGCTTGACGTTGAACGAGCACGGAGCGTAGTCGGGTTATTCCAACAGAAGTCATTCTTGTCAAAGATACGTCCTCAAGCTGAAGCGAATTATCGTCATCGGTGCAGCAGAAAAGAGCACACACAGCCACGATCAGCTCCTGGTGTGCCGTCTGCTTGAATGAAGCTGTAGTTGTACTTTTGACGACGTCAAAGAACCTGGACCAACTGCTGCTACGGGTATAAAATTGTATAGTAGTCTACATATATAGCAAAAAGCAACTTTGTACAGAGCGTGTGTCAGCCGTAACTATTTTGAGTAGCTGACGAATCTCGCAGGCACCTATGCAGGCATTGCGAAAGCTCTCACCCATTGGAATAATTCCGTTTCCGGGAGGTCATGGGATACTGACTTCAGCCGTTTTGATATTAATTTGGACTAAAATGTAATTGGAGAGAATTTATCGTTTACCAGTTTTCAAACAAAAAATATCTGTATGGATATGACATACATAAACTTTCACGCCAAGATAAAATACCTTGGCATTCATATTTCCCCAAACAATTACCCAACCAAACTTGTTACGGACTGTGTTCACTAACTTGGCCAACTTCTGCAGTTCAACAGCATAACGTCCGCTCCTCTTCTCAGTGAGGACAGACAGGTATAACAGCGATTATAACAAAGACATAAGACTAGACGAACTTGAAAGTGCCATTCACACATCCAAAAATTCATCCCCTGGAATAGACAACATACCAGCCTCCTTTCTGAAAGTACTGCCAATAACAACCAAATCAGAACTTCTCAACTTATACAATCAAAGCTGGAACACAGCATGCATCCCTACAGTCTGGAAGACAGGGATAACCATCCCCATTCTGAAGCCAAACAAAGACAATACAAACATACAGTCCTATAGACCAATCACACTGCTCCCAAATATGGGAAAAGTACTCGAAAGAATCATTCAAAAAAGACTGATATATGTTAGCCAAAGAGGAGGATTTCTATCACCCTCTCAATGTGGCTTCAGAAAAGGCCAAGGAACTCTTGACTGTCTCCATAGACTGGAACACCAGATAAGAAAAGGTATCTGGGATAGAAAGCATACTGCAGTGGTATACATTGACCTGAAAAGTGCATTTGACACAATATGGAAAGAAGGACTCTGCTATAAACTTGCCAAGAAGGGACTCTGTGGAAATATGGCCAAATGGTTATACTTCTACATGACAGACAGAAAAATAAGAGTCAGAATAGCAAACACTCTCTCAGAAGAAAAACAACTGGAGGCTGGGGTGCCCCAAGGAGCAATCCTGAGCCCCACTCTCTTCAACATAATGCTATCAGACATCCCACAAATGGATGGAATAACCATATACTCCTATGCAGACGACATAACAATATCAGCTACTGAGGC
>SDVV010038286.1:0-10750 GCA_016164225.1 Gammarus roeselii
TAGTCTGAACTCCTCACTAGTCTGAACTCCTCACTAGTCTGAACTCCTCACTAGTCTGAACTCCTCACTAGTCTGAACTCCTCACTAGTCTGAACTCCTCACTAGTCTGAACTCCTCACTAGTCTGAACTCCTCACTAGTCTGAACTCCTCACTAGTCTGAACTCCTCACTAGTCTGAACTCCTCACTAGTCTGAACTCCTCACTAGTCTGAACTCCTCATCAAGTTCCATCTCACTGGTGCCACCGCATTAGCCATGACTCATCAGTCCCGTCTCTCCAGTTCTACCTCATCAGTCCAGCCTCACCAGCCCCGTCTCTCCAGTCATACCTGATCAGTACCGCCTCGCCAGTCCCACGTCACCAGTCCCGCCTCATCAGTCCTGCCTTACACCCTCGCCTCCCTGGTCCCGCCTCTCCAATTGGCCGCCAGAGAAGGAGGGTTTATTTGTGCTGAGATGGAGTCGCTGGCGCCCTGCAAAGCTCTCATTAATAGACGCTAACCAAACTAATTATGAGGAACGGAAACAGCCGACGTCTTCAGCCGTCGCTCCCAGTTTGGGGAGGGGGGAAGGAGGATGGGGGCAATGCCAGGACTACGTATGAGTTTGACTGAACGGTACGACGAATCCAGTCTCCGGGCAGTTGGTCCCACTAAGAGCGATCTGATATTGGGAGGAACCGGTAAGGCTGCCTCGGGAAGTCGGATGTTTCCGAGGAAGGTAAGTGTTGGATGACGGGGTGATATCTAGTAGTACGATGGTGAGATTTGAAGGAGGGAGGAAAGCGCCAGGAGAGGTAAGTGTAAGTACATATTTATTGATGCACAGAAATAGAAACGTGATTTTCTGGTTGCTTAAGAGCTAGGCGATCACAGAGTGGTGGAAGCGCCTACGTTACTCGCCCACAAAGCCTTAGTGGGTTTTCAGAGCTCCAACGTGCGGCACTAAAGACGCACTGCAAATAGATATGTTTTCCACTCGGCCCTCTGCAGCCTACAAGAGAATCACAAGGAATGCATAGCTGGCACAAGCGGCCACGTACACACTGCATAGCTGACACAAGCGGCCACATCCACACTGCACAGCTGACACAAACGGCCACATCCACACTGCATAGCTGACGCAAGCGGCCACATCCACACTGCATAGCTGATACAAGCGGCCACATCCACACTGCACAGCTGGCACAAGCGGCCACGTCCACACTGCATAGCTGACACAAGCGGCCACATCCACACTGCACAGCTGACACCAGCGGCCACATCCACACTGCATAGCTGACACAAGCGGCCACATCCACACTGCATAGCTGATACAAGCGGCCACATCCACACTGCACAGCTGACACAAGCAGCCACATCCAAACTGCACAGCTGACACAAGCGGCCACATCCACACTGCACAGCTGGCACAAGCAACCACATCCACACTGCATAGCTGACACAAGCGGCCACATCCACACTGCATAGCTGACACAAGCGGCCCCACCCACAATGCACAGCTGATACAAGCGGCCTCATCCACACTGCACAGCTGACACAAATGGCCACATCCACATTGTACAACTGACACAAGCGGCCACATCCACACTGCACAGCTGACACAAGCGGCCACATCCACACTGCACAGCTGACACAAGCGGCCACATCCACACTGCACAGCTGACACAGGCGGCCACATCCACACTGCATAGCTGACGCAAATGGCCACATCCACATTGTACAACTGACACAAGCGGCCACAACCACACTGCACAGCTGACAAAAGCGCCACATCAACCTTGTTCAGCTGACACAAGCGGCCACATCCACACTGCACAGCTGATACAAGCGGCCACATCCACACTGCACAGCTGACACAAATGGCCACATCCACACTGCACAACTGACACAAGTGGTCACATATACACTGCACAGCTGATACAAGCGGCCACATTCACACTGCACAGCAGACACAAGAGTTCACATATACACTGCACAGCTGACACAAGTGGCCACATTCACACTGCACAGCTGACACAAGCGGCCACATCCACACCGCACAGTTAACACAAGCGGCCACATCCACACTGCACAGATGACACAAGTCGCCACATTCCAGCAAGGAAGCTCAGAAAAGTTTTTAGACCATGTCAGAAGGAAATGCTCCCTAACACAGATACTTTGCTTGTTGACTTGGAGAAGTGACTTTCCAGCCACACTGGAAAATGTGTTAAGGATATCAGAGTACCAACCTTTCCCAGGAGCGAGCCAAGAAAATGCTGGTAGTGACGAAGGTCGTCATCGCGGCAGTGAGACCATCAGCAACGAAATGGCACACGTGACATGAAGGATAAAATAATATACAGGAACATACATTTGAAGAAAAAACACGAATGAAACAACATATTTTAAATGAAAGCACGTTTTTTTTCTGCTGCAAATAACAAACGATAACAAATATCACGACAGCTGCAAGTACAACTGTCAAAACCACGACAGAGTTTAGAAAAAACTTTAAAGCACCTTATTCCACAAACATATTCACCTCCACGACTAACAACCTTAGTTACACACTACCTTATTACACCAACAGGTACACCTCCACGGCAAACACCCTTAGTTATACACTACCTTATTTCACCAACATATTCACCTGAACGACTAACACCACTAGAAATTATTCCACCAGCATATTCCCCTACATGACAAACACCTTTAGTTATACACTACCTTATTAAACCAACATGTTCACCTCCACGGATAACACCCTTAGTTATAAACTACCTTATTAGAGCAACAGGTTCACCTCCACGGTAAACACCCTTAGTTATACACTACCTTATTAGAGCAACATGTTCACCTCCACGACTGACACCATTAGATATACACTACCTTATTCCACCAACATAATCACCTCCACGACAAACACCCTTAGTTTATACACTACCTTATTCCACCAACAGGTTCACCTCCACGGCAAACACCCTTAGTTATACACTACCTTAGTTCACTAACATATTCACCTCCACAGCTAAAACCCTTAGTTATAAAGTACCTCATTCCAACAACATATTCACCTCCACGACTAACACCCTTAGTTATACACCACCTTATTAGAGCAACATGTTCACCTCCACGATTGACACCATTAGTTATATACTACCTTATTAGAGCAACATGTTCACCTCCACGACTGACACCATTAGTTATACACTACCTTATTCCATCAACATAATTACCTTCACTACAAACACCCTTAATTTTACACTGACAGTTGCAAGAAAATATCAAACAACAAGGCCAATCTTCACCAACATAAGCAGCACCTTTACCACAAAACCCAGAAAAATTGACTTCGCGCTCCACCAGCATCAGTTGTAGGAATAGCAGGAGCGGCAGGAGCATCACAAAAAATAGCAGTAGTAGCAGTAGCAGAAAAAATACTGAGAAATCACTAGAAAGAAGAAGTATCAGATCCAGCACAGCGGAGGAGCAGATGTACTACGAGGGGTAACTAAAAAGGTGCTTGGCGCTAAGACATAGCATGCCGTCGCAGGACGGGAGAGCTGCCATTCGTATCCTGCACCACAAATGGGATGTTTCTTGCACTCCCCAGCCTACGCGCAGCCACAAAAACACACGATAAGAGCACTAATACCAGAGGTCTGCCCACACCAGGCAAGAAGGCGAATAGTCGTCATCACGCAAGTACCAGTAACAACTTCACGCCAGGATAGAAAGCAAATAGTCGCCGTCACAGAAGTACCAGTACCAACTTCATGCCAGGATGGGAGGCAAATAGTCGCAGTCACAGAAGTACCAGTACCAACTTCACGTCAGGATGGGAAGCAAATAGTCGCCGTCACGGAAGAACCAGTACCAACTTCACGCCAAGGTGGGAAGCAAATAGTCGCCGTCACAGAAGTACCAGTACCAACTTCACGCCAGGATGGGAAACGAATAGTCACCATCGCACAAGTACCAGTACTAACTTCACGCCAAGAAGAGAAGCAAATACTCGGCATCATATTGGACGCCCAACTCACAATAGCTCTACATGTTTAATATTTTAATTCAATGTTCTCTTTCTGTCTACTATATCTGGGAGCAACGTACGCGTACTTTTGGTTTATTCAGAAGAATAAAAACATGAACTACGTATCATGTCGCTCCGGAGAAAATAGTTTTTTCCATTTTGCTTTTCTCTGCTGAACATTTTTTTCCGCCGTCCGGAGGTGACTCAGCAATGAAGATTTCCCAGTGTAGTATGATTAATAAATTGTGAACGTAATCAATCTAGTTTTTGGTATTAGAAGATATATTTTCATAACAATTATCAGCATGTATAACACCTATCTAGTATTGATGAAACTACAACGGGTTATTCTCGATCTACGTATGAAATTAGATGGCGTTAGGAGGGACATTTTAAACCAAACGGCCATCTAATACGAATATGACGTTGTCAAACCATGTGGTCCTCCACAAGCCACAAACCTCCCTTGATGACTCATCGAAGCCCCAAAGTCAAGGTTAGCAACGATTATTCTACCGGTAGACTGGTGTCGCATTGCTGCCACACTTTTCATCAAACGGCTTAGGCTCTAAAACAGTGCGTTTGAAAAGACTGATTGATTGAAACCCAATTGTTAGAGCCTAAATTGTTTGATATGAGGCGTGGCAACAAAACGACGCCAATCATCAGTGGAAGACGTCGTGCAGTTTACTGTAGACTGTTGGATGCTAAGCTTGACTGGACGATTTAGATTTGTCATAAAGGGTCGTTTGTTAACAAATACTTTTCTTATAACAGTAAACCCAATTCTAGGTGTAAGAAATAGGCCTAATTTTATTCCGAAAGTAGTAGCGTAAAAAAAGCATGATTCTGCTCTAGCCTGCAAGAGGGTTTTATTCCTTTTATTTCTAGAGAGGATTCTGTCCCCTCTTTCAATCCCAATCTTTTTTTCCATCCCCAGTCCAGCACAGCTGGGCATGTCCACCTTTACACTGTACCAGTTCTACCCTCGGCTTCCCTCTCCCACCCGAGCGCAATCTCTCCCACAATTGGTACCGCGATCAGATTCATGTGACAAGCCGACGGGTCTTGATCCTGGAGGGCATGCGGCGGCAGTCGACATGACCGAGACCAGTAATCAGAGAACATCTCTATTGGATTACTCCCTTCTCTATTCAAGGGGCCACAGTAGTTATTGGGTCGAGCGGCGAACTCGTGACGATCCCATAACAGTAGCATTCTCCCTGTAAACATCGGGATGTTGTTCAATTACCCACTGGCAAGCTACTGAATTAGTCAAAGAACTACAATGAGAAGAAAAGGACTCTTGCGAGAATATCGGGGAGAAAAAACCCGAACACAGCTAGGAGTACAGGTAATAGAAAACAATAGAAAACAAGGAGGGTATGCGTGTCTTTTGGCTTAGGCTACTTGCAACAAAACACGTCAACTATTCTATCCGATCTGTCGAGAACTTCCATAATTAAGAATTGGATAAGGCCGTTCAATTGAATGGGTAACAACAAATGCAGAAAAAGACTCACAGAAAATAAATCCAGACAGACACTATACCAGGTCTACCTCAGCTTCCCTCTCCCACCCGAGCGCAATCTCTCCCACAATTGGGGCCGTGATCAGATTCATACGACAAGCCGACGTTTCCAGATCCTGGAGGGCATCCCTACCTTTAGAAGAATGAAGAATTCATGGTATAGCAGGCACATTTTATTTTTCTGAAGTCAAGTGTGTAAAATATAACTTCGAATTGATGGTTCAATCTATCACATGGTTGCAACTGGAAGGGAATTGTTACTCGTGAAGAGGTACTATCAAGACTGCACACTTTATCAGAACCTCCAGGCTGTTTCAAGAATCCTGAATTGAACCATCTGCAATCGTATTGATATTTGCGGCAGGTGGCAGCAACGCATGCTTCGTTGAATTTTACCCTATCTTCTTGATCCATCACTTCACATAACCACGATACAGCGCATTATTTTGATGTTCAAGAAACTCCTTTGCGTCGTCGCGGGCATTGAACGAATTATTTATTCAAGTGTGCGATAAGATTTTCTAAAAAGTCAGACACTTCCGATGCCATGTCGTACAAATAAGTGAATTTAAATACGAGAAACTCGCGTGATCGAGTCATGTATACGAACTATAGTGTATCTAATGATGAAATCTTAAGTCCTTCATATAATTCTTCTTACGATATTAAGGGTTGTTTCTCTTCAATACTAAGTAGGTTTAAAGGTTGCCACAACCTCCGCACTGTTGCATTGGCGAGTACCTAATGTAACCATTTAAGCAACAAATGATCATTCTGAGTATTTGCAACTCGTTCATTGCGTTCTATATTCCGTTTTCATTTGCTGCCCAGTGCCAACAATTGCACTGAACCACTTTATACATGTATAATGCATTTTATTTGCTACCAGCCGTGCTCTGTTCTCATAAACTGCAACACACTGCCACTCCTTCAGCAATTACGCCACCGTGCTTAAACAACACGACCGTGACGCATTCCAAGGAAGAATCATTTCCACGGTGATGAGTCCCAGGAGTGGGACGATGAGCCAGGGCCCTCCAAATTTCCGGAAGGGAAGGGGGTCAGATGGGGTCGTACAGCAAGAAACAAACATAAGTATTTGCAAGGTATTGTCGACAAATAATCTGAGCAACGTTTCTACAAAATCCTAGCTTTGTTATCATGATTTTGATGTATTTACTAACAGAACATCCCGAGCAAAGCAGTACCTGTGGGCTGTTACAGTTCATTTTTAACGAGAGCGAGCAAATCAGAAGGAAATACACCAAGCACTATACCGCTGTCCGTCATGTGCCGGTGTTGAGAGAAATCACAAATACTGTATCAAAGGGTTCTGTCTCATATATCGGCTATTTAATCGTTGTTCACAACAAAACTCTAACGGAGAGTTTTGCTTCATCAAATGGAAACACCCTATTGAAGGTGTTTTAACGACGAGTTTGCAGAATGAAAAAAAATGAAAATGAAACATGTGCATTAAATCTACGGACATCACAACCAGTATTTAACTATCTCTGCCAATTCATTCTACTTGATGGAAATGTTTGAGAGATAAAATATGTGAGTTCAATTTACCATTCATCCATTCATCCATTCATAATTTTAGCCAGCATACAGATGATAAATGTGTGATATTAGTTTTGAAGAGCACAGCCTACTTCTAACCTATTTTTTTCAAATACTCTCATACTGCACACAGAGATGACACTAGTCCTCACGGCACTACTTGTTGCCTATGGTGGCATTTGTCCTTCATAAATGACTTAGTTACATTTATCAACAGAAGGTATGGCTTGAATACATTGGAATAAGCGAAAATATTGACCTTTGTTACGTCACTTTCTTTGTACAAGGGGCTACTGATACAGCAAGTCTTGTTTGGGTTAGGATGCGACGCCAGGGGATCCTTTGTTACGTCACTTTCTTTGTACAAGGGGCTACTGATACAGCAAGGCTTGTTTGGGTTAGGATGCGGCGCCAGGGGATCCTTTGTTACGTCTCTTTTTTTACAAGGGGCTACTGATACAGCAAGGCTTGTTTGGGTTAGGATGCGACGCCAGGGGATCCATTGTTACGTCACTTTCTTTGAACAAGGTGCTACTGATACAGCATGGATTGTTTGGGTTTGAATTCCCCGCACGATTTAGAAAATCTATACCGGGCAGGGGTGCCCGGTATAGATTTTCTAAATCGTGCGGGGAATTCAAACCCAAACAATCCATGCTGTATCAGTAGCACCTTGTTCAAAGAAAGTGACGTAACAAAGGATCCCCTGGCGTCGCATCCTAACCCAAACAAGCCTTGCTGTATCAGTAGCCCCTTGTAAAAAAAGAGACGTAACAAAGGATCCCCTGGCGCCGCATCCTAACCCAAACAAGCCTTGCTGTATCAGTAGCCCCTTGTACAAAGAAAGTGACGTAACAAAGGATCCCCTGGCGTCGCATCCTAACCCAAACAAGCCTTGCTGTATCAATAGCCCCTTGTACAAAGAAAGTGACGTAACAAAGGATCGCCTGGCGACGCATCCTAACCCAAACAAGCCTTGCTGTATCAGTAGCCCCTTGTACAAAGAAAGGGACGTAACAAAAGATCCCCTGGCGCCGCATCCTAACCCAAACAAGCCTTGCTGTTTCAGTGGCACCTTGTACAAAGAAAGAGACGTAACAAAGGATCCCCTGGTAACGTTCAAAATGATTAACCGTAACTTGATTCTAGTCAAAGTTTATTGGTTAATCGGACGACTTCGGCAGGGCCTGTGACTTTGGTGGAATGGAACTTGGTTGATAGTTTACTTCGCAGTTCTTCGGATTACTTTGACCAAGTTAAATTGCCTATGATAGCCTGTAGGCTAAGGAAGGTGTCTATACATACACAAATACGAAATTGCCTGCAGGGCTTGTGACCAAATAACAGACATAGTATAAAAGCGATGTTAAAGCCATCTACATATAACTATTTCTACAAGACGTGCTTTGTATTGAGAATTTACTGTAGTGAATAAGTCATTTGGTCCCTTTGGCATGCAGTGCCTACTCGACCTGCTGTGCAACATTGATAAGTCTGCAACGTACTGTTTAGGACCTCTCCATTACGCTTCTGTAACTTCCTACACGTTCCAGTGTTTGTTTTACCGTCTACACCACACTATTCCCACCATCTGCACCATTTACATTGCTCACATAACAAAGCTGGTGCCATACAACAATTTGCGGCATTGATCGCACCATCTACGCTCAAGAAACCCATTTCCTGAACCATCTACGCGGCTGACATCATCAGCACCATCTGAACTACTCACACATATAAATCGATCCCACCAACAGCACCATCTGCCAGGCCGCCCTGTGTACCATTCACATTTTGGTCAGTAAAGAGGGTAACCCTCCAGAAATAGCACTCTGGGGTGCGTCGAAGTTCTGTATCAAATTAAACATTATGGGCAGAAGCATTCCTGCTATCAGTATCCGAGAGGCAGTTAGCCTGCCCCTACGGAAGAACAAATGGGACTAGCTAACATTATTTGCAATATTGGGACCAACACAGTCTATACGTAGATACATTTTAGACATTCATTCGTCCAAGTTCATTCCCTGAAGAATTGCCAATAGTCCTGTAAAATATGTCTAGGCACATCGAGGCAAACACTGCCTGTTTGGGTTCTTATTAGCTGGTACAGTTTTTGGTTACAATAATTATCGTATACCTGTGAGTAAAGCTTGACTGATTTGACTGAGTTACTTACTTAATTTTTAAGCAGTATTGCGGAAATATATCCTGAAATTATCAGTCATAAGAAAATGCAGATAACTTAAAAGAAATATAGTCACACTGTGAACGTAAAGTATGTAAAGGTCAATTGAAGTGATTGTTAGTATACGTCGAAATGATAGATTCTATCATCGAGAAATAAAAAATTTGAAGCGCTCTCAAATGCAACATTTTGGTTATGCAAGATAATAGTATATTGATCCATGTGATCGAGTGTTTAGATAATACAAATTATATAGAGTGTTAGACATATGTGAATTATGAGGGTGGCTAAGTTAGACTGACACAGAGGAGGGAGGCGCCCAATCTCTCCGGCACAAGATCGTCGCGACATGCAGCAATAGAGGCTGGTACTGCAGTCGCTCACGTGTGAATGCCTTTAAAATATTACCAACTTCACAGCTATTATCTTAAAGGCTCGACATTGATCCCCATAACATGATTCATTTCGATGTAATTTCCCAAGAAATGTAAAGATGCGATGTTACACAAACAGCCAACCAGAGCAGATGCCATTTTGTCGGAGTAACAGAAAAAACAGCGAGTTGATGGGCGACTTCGGCATCATAGTGCTGTTGCCAAAACCACATTCTGTTTGATTAGCGATCATGCCATCCTCTTGATGTTGCCATAACCATATGCTGGTTTATGAGCGATTATGCTATCCTAGTGCTGTTACCGCAACCATACGCTGGTTTATGAGCGATTATGCTATCCTAGTGCTGTTACCGCAACCATATGCTGGTTTATGAGCGATTATGCTATCCTAGTGCTGTTACCGCAACCATATGCTGGTTGATGAGCGATTATGCTATCCTTGTGCTGTTGCCGCAACCATATGCTGGTTGATGGGCGATCATGTCGTCATTGTGCTGTTGCCGCAACCATATGCTGGTTGATGGGCGATCATATCGTCATTGTGCTTTTGCCGCAACCATATGCTAGTTGATGGGCGATCATGTCGTCATTGTGCTGATGCCGCAACCATATGCTGGTTGATGGGCGATGATGTCGTCATTGTGCTGTTGCCGCAACCATATGCTGGTTGATGGGCGATCATGTCGTCATTGTGTTGTTGCCGCAACCATATGCTGGTTGATGGGCGATCATGTCGTCATTGTGCTGTTGCCGCAACCTTATGCTGGTTGATGGGCGATCAGGTCGTCATTGTACTGTTGCCGCAACCATATGCTGGTTGATGGGCGATCATGTCGTCGTTGTGCTGTTGCCGCAACCATATGCTGGTTGATGGGCGATCATGTCGTCATTGGGCTGTTGCCGCCACCATATGCTGGTTGATGGGCGATCATGTCGTCCTTGTGCTGTTGCCGCAAAGAAATGCTGATTGATGGGCGATCATGTCGTCATTGTGCTGTTGCCGCAAACATGTGATGGTTGATGGGCGATCATGTGGTCATTGTGCTGTTGCCGCAA
>SDVV010038287.1:0-10750 GCA_016164225.1 Gammarus roeselii
TCAAATAGTGCATATAAAAACTAAGTTTGATGTATTATACCTAAGTATTGAAAACCCATTGCTAGACGATGGAATTTAATGATTTAATAAAAAAAAAGAGCAAAAGGAAGACTAGATTAGATTATGGTACACATCTCTACCAGAGGGCTTGATCAGCGACAAGAGCAAAAAGAAGACTAGATTATACTAAGGTACTCATCTCTACCAGAGGGCTTGATCAGCGAAAAGAGCAAAAGGAAGACTAGATTAGATTATGGTACACATCTCTACCAGAGGGCTTGATCAGCGACAAGAGCAAAAAGAAGACTAGATTATGCTAAGGTACTCATCTCTACCAGAGGGCTTGATCAGCGACAAGAGCAAAAAGAAGACTAGATTATACTAAGGTACTCATCTCTACCAGAGGGCTTGATCAGCGACAAGAGCAAAAGGAATATTAGGTTAAGGTGCTCGCCTTTACCAGAGTCCTGTCGTAAGGTAAGCCTAGATACGCTCCAACGCAAGACGCGAAGTTCATCCTCCTTGACCGTTAAAACTCTAATATCAGCAGAAATATATATATTTTTAGTTCGAATTTGCATTAGAGGTAGGAAATGCATGCTAGTTCATGGGGGGATACTTCATCCACTCTTCATAATGAGAAAGAGGTTTTGAGACGCTCTCCCAATGTATCTCTGTTTCCGTACTAATTGATTAATATACAAAAGTACATAATGAGGCGAAAGAATTCATTCATTAACACTCCTATGTTCTCTTCACACAGTTTAGCAGAAGAAAGACTTGAGGTGTGTATTACGCTCATGAGGAGGATCGGCAAATATTAAAAAATATACAATAAGTATATTAATACTAGACAATTGAGTATTAAAAACGAATAGCTCCACAGATACGGAATTATAAAAAAAGCGAATGACGGCACCGCGAACAAATGAAAGTCATAGATCAAACGCACGACTGGACGAGACTTTATTAACACAAGCTATCGTCAGTCATAATTTATATTAATCAAGAAATAAGAGATACATTCTTTCTCAAACATTACATATTCTCATTTTACTACAAGCGCTTGTGTAAAGAGCCTATTGAGCGGCAAGATATGTCCCAACGGCCTGCTGTCTCCATCAATTAACTGTACCTCACATCCAAGCATTCTGCCCCTCCCATCTCGTGTTTCTTTTCTTTAGCTAGACCAATGGCCCCACGCCCCCCACCCCTACGCCACTCCTGTTCTAAATCTCACCTGGTGCTTCTAACCATTACCCCGCGGTCGACAGAGTGCGAGGCCCAAACAGGGAAATTTACGGGGCACAAACGCCGGAAGCGCCACCTTACAGGCCGCCCCGGACAGTTTACCCCCTTCCTCGGTGCCGTGCCCCCCACGCCTTGTCGTTACCCGCAGCTCTGGCGACCAGTTTAAGGCCAGCTTCAAACAACGCTGAAAAGTGCAAGACGACGCAAACTGGATGGGAGTTGGGGAGAGTAGGGAAATGAGCAATATAATAGAAGGGAAGGGAAGGGAAGTAAACAAACAAACCTCTGTGCGCGGACACGGCGACTTAAACATTATTTCTAAAGGTCAGCGAAGGCACGGATGCACGCTGGTGCATACATGAATAACACTAGCACAAAAGTAGTGTTCATACGTAACTCTATAAACGGATCATCACTTTAGTGCTCTTTTATCAACATGTAGAAGTGCATTACGGGGTGGAAAAGCGACCCCGTCAGCACCGCCCCTTCACATAGGCCAGTATGTTTACCGAAAGCGATCATCTTATTACGGTAAGAGAGGTCAGTGAGTAGGCTTGTGAACTTCAGGGACTTCCCTACTGTTCCATCAACCCCCGTAGTCATCGCCATGTAGAGAATGCAGTGAGTAGGCTTGTGAACTTCAGGGACTTCCCTACTGTTCCATCAACCCCCGTAGTCATCGCTATGTTGAGAATGCAGTGAGTAGGCTTGTGAACTTCAGGGACTTCCCTACTGTTCCATCAACCCCCGTAGTCATCGCTATGTTGAGAATGCAGTGAGTAGGCTTGTGAACTTCAGGGACTTCCCTACTGTTCCATCAACCCCCGTAGTCATCGCTATGTTGAGAATGCAGTGAGTAGGCTTGTGAACTTCAGGGACTTCCCTACTGTTCCATCAACCCCCGTAGTCATCGCTATGTTGAGAATGCAGTGAGTAGGCTTGTGAACTTCAGGGACTTCCCTACTGTTCCATCAACCCCCGTAGTCATCGCTATGTTGAGAATGCAGTGAGTAGGCTTGTGAACTTCAGGGACTTCCCTACTGTTCCATCAACCCCCGTAGTCATCGCTATGTTGAGAATGCAGTGAGTAGGCTTGTGAACTTCAGGGACTTCCCTACTGTTCCATCAACCCCCGTAGTCATCGCTATGTTGAGAATGCAGTGAGTAGGCTTGTGAACTTCAGGGACTTCCCTACTGTTCCATCAATCCCCGTAGTCATCGCCATGTAGAGAATTACTAATCTCACGACTCTGTGACTGTGTTCCTGCTGGGAGCCCGGAGATCATCCCACCCCAGTTAGGCGCAATGAAGACCCCACTGCGCCCATAACAGTTACCACCAAGGTAGGAATAGCTTCTTACTGAAGCCATATATTTATACAACAGCCGCTGTGTCCTCCCAGCAAATGGGATGGCGACTTCCCGAAGCCCAGGAAGCAGCTTCTTGGTAGAGTTACACAGCCCTACGTAAGATCCAATAATAAAGTGGCCGGATATTTTGAGAAGTGTTCCATTTCGGCCTCGCAAATGGGCAACCTCCGGTGCGCTCAAGTCGCAACAACCACCTCTACTGCTCAGGTGCCAGCCACCGCGTCTTTCAATTACCTCGGCTAATGCGCCGCACTTGACCTCCGCCTACCCAACACCCTGCACAAGTCAATGGCAGGTCTCACTTTGTTGATGCATGGATGGCGCGTGCCATCATGCCTCTGCGACCAACTCCTTATGCTCAATCGACCGTCTTCTATTGCATGCCCAACACCTCCCCCCCATCTCTCAAACAGGATCAAATGTAACAGAATCTATTCGTATTCCTCCAGGATTTAGTGAGCAAGCACGTCCTTCTCCTGTAATACACAAGCCAGAAGAACCTCGTCCGTAGTTCCAATGATCGCACGCCTCTTTCCTGCATTTCACAAACCAGCCCTTCTCCTGTAACTCACAAGCCCGACGACCCTTTTCGGAATTTCCCAAGCTCGCCCCTCTCCTGTAATTCACAAGCCAGAACAGCCTTCTCTAATTCACTAGCCAGAACAGCTTTCTCTAATTCACAAGCCAAAAAGCCTCTCCTTATATCTACAAGCCAGCACGCCACTCTCGTGCTATTTTCAAGCCAGGGCACCCCACTCTTGTTTCTCACAAGCCAGCACGCCCTTATTCTGCAATTTGCAAGCCAGCACGCCCCTATCCTGCAATTTGCAAGCCAGCACGCCCCTATCCTGCAATTTGCAAGCCAGCACGCCCCTATCCTGCAATTTGCAAGCCAGGACGCCTCTCTTGTTATTTACAAGCCAGCACGACCCTATCCTGCAATTCACAAGCCAGCACGCACCTATCCAGCAATTTACAAGCCAGCACGCCCCTTCACTGCAAATTACAAGCCAGAACGCCCCTTCACTGCAAATTACAAGCCAGCACGCCCCTTCACTGCAAATTACAAGCCAGCACGCCCCTTCACTGCAAATTACAAGCCAGCACGCCCCTTCACTGCAAATTACAAGCCAGCACGCCCCTTCACTGCAAAAAACAAGCCAGCACGCCCCTTCACTGCAAATTACAAGCCAGCACGCCCTTTCACTGCAATTCACAAGCCAGCACGCCCCTTCACTGTAAATTACAAGCCGGCACGCCCCTTTACTGTAAATTACAAGCCGGCCCGCCCCTTCAATGCAATTCACAAGCCACTGCCTCCTCTCCCGTAATTCAAAATCCCGTCATTCAGACAAAGCCAAAAAATGAGAACTCATTTCAGAAATAAAACTAGTCCGGGAATGTTGGAATTGAACACAAACAAAAGGAAAGAGTTCCTCGGGCACGTTTGTTTGTAGGCCAGGATCAACAGCTTGGAGGCCGCACAACTGAATGCAAAGAGGAGGAGAGGTTGGAGGGAAAAGAGGGGGATGAAAGAGGATGTAAACGACCCACTGAAAACTAGGGTAGGTCGAAGACCAATGGAGCAGATCCTGAGTCTGAAAGATAAGGAAAGGAGTCACAAAAACGAGTACGGAAGCAATACATTTTAAAGCACCGCGCACGTACGCTGTTGGGGTCACCAAGCGTACAGTCCTAATGCGGGGGTTTATTATCACAACACCGCCAGCAGCAACACGGCCGGGGCGACTGCGGAAGATGAGCAACCCGAGCCTCTGCTCGCTTACGCGCATTAGCATCAGTGGCGCGCATCATACAACTGATGCCTTACGCGCATTAGCATCAGTGGCGCGCATCATACAACTGACGCCTTAATGAGGTTAGCTGGCGTACCCCCCCACGCCGTCTTGGAGGCCCCGCCAACACCGCTGAACGGGGGGGGAGCATCTCTAAGGGCGCGGCCACACCAAATGCGTTGAGCAGTTGCAGGCTGGCGCTAGTAAGCAGTCAGCAAGGGAAGCACACACAACTGCCGCATTTAGTGATGTTGCCAGCACAAAAAGAAGGTCTTATTGAAAGCAGACTATGATTGGAATCGTTAGAATCCTATAAAATGAAAAATAAACAAATTGAATAACGCGCTGAATTTGTCACAGTTCAAGAGCATGACGTCACAATGTCTTCAGAGAGCACAGGATTGCATGCTAAAGAGATTGGTGCTGTTGATTGGCTTATTTTTGACGTTCTCATAAATTGATATCAATAATTTGATCTTCGAAATAGTATGCAGTTCATAAGAATATTTCGAGGGCGCGCGATTGCCATCATTTGATACAGCAGTAGTAACGCGTACACACCATCCAGCCGGGGCAATGTTTGTTATGTATAGTAATTCAAAGTTTTCAACAGCAGAGATTTGCTTATGTATAAAGATTGGTCAACAATAATAAGTTCATATGTCATTATTCTTACCAGTTAACCCAGAGTAAACATTGTGAATTATTAGGAATTCAACTGCACGTCGAATAAGACGATAGAACGATTCATAAATTGGGATAATCGTTGGACCGGCCGAGAAAATAACTCTAGTCGACTGCATGGAAGTCCAGGTGATCATGTTGTAAGTGACCTACTGTTCAATTACACGTTCAAACAAATAAATATTTATTGAGCTCATTCAACTCCGAGTGCACTCGTGAACGTGAATTGGAACTAACATGAGAACTGTTTTCTATGCGAATTTGAGTTCAACATCGTTGAATCCTCCTCCGATCATTTGGTGAAAATTTCAAATCTGAAGCTATTGAGGGATCTGGTAGAGACTCGAAAGGTGTCACTGAGTAGACGAGTGTATATAGAAACCTTCGCCACCCAACCCTGCGAGCGTTCGAGTCTCGTTGCAGCGCTGCTGAGGCAGTGTTTTTTCTGTCCAGCTTTGCTGCCCGACTGCTTTGTCTGCTTCTAATGTAACTACCGCATAAGCATTAAATGCCTATAATGATACTGCTACTGCCCGCTTTTGTTTGCAGCTACACAACTGTAATTGGTGTGGCTGCGCCCTCACTGTGGAGCAGAGCGGGGTAAAGCTGTACCTGGGGCGTCAGAGCCTAGACCCAAGAGACACGTTGCCCGGTCCAGCGTTACTCTAGCACAAATACAATAAACTGCAACAAGACGCACAGGCAGTGCTTTGAGTCTTCCCATTTGAAGCGGCCTCTGGGAGTAAGACGTCGGGTTGGTAACTAGTTCTTTAGTGGTGACATAATTATTGTAGCACTAGTATATCTCCAAGTAGTTGATACAAATAAAAAGTTGTATCATTGCTACGGATATTTTAGTTAAGAAAATCATAAATTTAGTGGGAAAATTTAGGATGACTCAAAAACACAAGACCAACTGCTGCTGCGAATATAAAACTGCCTCGTAGTATAGATACCGCGAAAATTAACATGGGACCACGGGCACCGTCAACGAAGGACTACTGCTGCTAGGAGTATAGAATTTTTTACGGTATCTAGTCTACATGGCAGACTAGATAGCGTGAAAATTAACATGGGACCGCGTGGACCCAGGACCAACTGCTACCGAGAGTATTGCATTGTAGACTAGATGGGACCGCGTGGACCCAGGACCAACTGCTACCGAGAGTATTGCATTGTAGACTAGATGGGACCGCGTGGACCCAGGACCAACTGCTACCGAGAGAATTGCATTGTAGACTAGATGGGACCGCGTGGACGAACGACCCGTGGGACCACAGCTATTTTGAAAAGCTGGTGCATCTCGATAACCCCTTCAGGCCGGGTGGGGCTGCCTAGGCGTCTTGGTACAGCTTGCCCGGAGTAGCGAGCTTTCGGTGGTGGGTGATCCTGAAGCGCACCCCTGGGAATGATATGACATCTGCAATAAGAGATTGATGCAATTCTGTTGTCCAATAGAGAATGCAAATTGTACGAAACTTTCAATACAATTAATGAAGAGAGCTCGATCGTCAATTGTAGGTACAAATTGGTTTGTTTACATCTTGCATGACCAGGGTTATAGGCGTTAGCGGGATAGCGCTCTTAGATTGACGGTGTAGTTCAAAGGGATAATGATTGCAATACGGCTTAGGCAAGCGGGGAACAAATGTTGAGTTATGCCATCAAGTGTCACGCTCTTACGAGAATTGAAAGTATACTTTCGATCTCTCTAATTAGACTCCCAATCACACTAGAGTGATGCAGCTTACCGGCAATTACCGACAAATGAGTAGTCATTGACAAATCAACTGGAAGCCTGACACGGATAAAATTACAGAATTCTTAGAATCAAAAACGTTGAAATGAGACTTTCAGCATGGCTTTCCGTTTTTTTTCGATAATTCAATTAAAATCCACGAGTCTTAATCTACAATCGATATAGTTTACCTTGACTTCTGAAGGTCCTTGGTGAAGTCCTTCACAAACGCTATGTTAGTAAATTGCATAGCATCGGTGTTCGAGGTGAGTCAAATAACTGGATAAATGTTGGCTCTCGGACAGACGGCAGCAAGTTGCACATGAAGGATTTCCTCCCCCTGGGGGGATGTAACAAGCGGTGTGCCTCAAGGAGCCGTATTAGGTTCAGCTATCTACATAATATTCATAAATGATCGCGATAGAAACGTACGAGGACGAAACGCACAAACTGAACACGAAAGTCAGCAGATCCAATTAAACTTGAACAAAACAGTTGATTGGTCAGAGAAGTGACAAATTATATTCAATGTGAACAAATGTTAAGTTATGCACATAGATCTCTATAACTCTAAGCACGAATATTCAATGCCCAGAAAGAAACTGATTCCGGTCACAAAAAATAAAAATCTAGGTGTCCTTAGTGACGACTTGAAAAACAGCCAGCAATGTAACGATGCCGCCAAAAACGGCAATAAAATAGCTAGGATAGGACACACTATCTCGTATTCCTTTGCTGCGCAATTAATTGCACAAAGACAAACTATGCAAACTCGACCTGTGTTCGCTAGAGAAGCGTCGAATCAGAGGTGACATGATCGAAGTGTGGATGATTATGAGGGGTTATGAAAACGTCGACCGAGCGAGCCTTTTCACTCTAGAGGCGAGCGGAGTGACTAAGAATAATGGATACGAAGGCGTTGGTGAGCGATCCTCACTCGACATCACGCGCACTTTCTTCACGTAAGGGTAGTCGAAGAATGGAACAAACATCCAGCGAAGGTTGTCAACAGCCATACAATCGAAACGTTCAAGTCACTGCTCGACAAATTCTACATGAATCGTCGTTAAATAGCTTCCGACTTTAGCACGCTCACCCGTATGTTCGTTAAACAGAAGGTGTCCGACAACGACACCCGCACGGTTAAATTAGTGCCCGGCATTGGTACTATGCACGGTAGAGAAGGTGCCCGGCATTGGTACCTGTTCGTTTCAAAACGATGCCCAGCAATGACACCCGTCAGCATTGGTGTACCGAGGAATGGAACTGTGACAATCTCACTCTGACATCGTGGGTCGGTTGCTCTCTCTTCAGATGCTGATTAGGGTAGTTCAGAGTGTAATCGTCAAATGCTATCGAATAATTGCAACCTCTCAGCTTTTTTGATATATGAAAGGAACATAAAATAGACCGACGCATGAAGCGCTTGAACGTTCTACATCAAAACTAATCTTTGTCCTATCAAAAGGCAACCTAGTTTGGCCCAAAGACCCGTTGTTGTCTTCCTACACTTTTAAACATTTATAAACCTACAGAAGCTAGGTGAAGTAGAGCTTGTCCTCGAATTGCTTGCTAACGATGTTTGATGAGTAGAATTTGCTCAGGCTAGTCTTAATGATGAGTCATAATTTCTTTAATGGCAAAAGTAACTAAGACTGTTGTGCGTGCCGTATAGGTGGTCAACACGCCACCATCTTGGAATAAAGAGGAGACAGGCATATGTAGCTTTCACTCGCTACAATAGCAATCAGAGGTGCAGAACAAAGCACTATGTTGAAATTTAGTAAGAGTTTGTAGGTGGATCTTAACTCATGATTTATATTCACGAGCTCAAGCTTGACTGACACTCATCAAACAGCAATACACAATGAAAGCCATGACAAACGCAGATGACAAGCTTACCCAAGGCTAAATTCCCTAGAGGCCGTACCCGTTCATGTGCCTAAATGCAGGTAAGGACATTCTCCAGCCATCGTCAGCTTCAATGCTAGCGACCGAGCCAAGCCCTGCTCCTTTATTATGCACAAGGGTTGCTGTGCCCGACCCTGCTACACCACTTCGAGTAATGGATAAGGGTGACGTGCTGGGGGAGGGGGGTGGGAGGGAGCCTACAGCTCTTGCACAGGATGCTAGCAAGCCTCCTCGAAATGTCCCAAATGTGTGTTCCGGCAGTTATGACGCGTTTCTAACACGCCAGCGACGCCAACAGCTGCTCTGGTCTCATGTGTTCTCAACACGATGCTGTGCGGCGGTCGAAAGCGCGCCTGCATGAAGGAAACACAATCAAGCCACTGAGTTGAGGCCCTCGAACTAAAATTACAGGATTGCCATTTTTTTTAGGAAAATACTGTATATCAAAATTCCCGCTCCCTCTATCTTGATTCCTTATTCTACTCTTGCTGCTCCTTGACCACCTGCCATACCATAGCTATCCACCACGTCATGACCATCTGCTACACTTTGGTCCTCTGTTAGACTTAGGCCAGCTTCTATGCTTAGACCAGCTTCAATGCTTCAACCATCTTCTTTACTTACTTCGGTAATCTGCCAAATTTTGACCATCTGTTCTATTTCGACGATCTGCTACACTTTGGCCATATACTACACTTCGGCCATTGTCATACTACAGCCATATGCTACACTACAGCCATATGCTACACTACAGCCATATGCTACACTACAGCCATATGCTACACTACAGCCATATGCTACACTACACCCATATGCTACACTACACCCATATGCTACACTACAGCCATATGCTACACTCAGTTCAACTGATACGTCGGAACCAAACCCTCAAGGAGGTGTCAACCTAACAAGATTTCACTAGGCATCTTCCTTCCAGTCAAACTGCATGGAATGCTCTTCACCGGGAAACCTTTTCCTGCTCTCCAGCATAATCTCTTATTTCGAGTGCGCTCGACATTAGGAACCATCGCCAAACATTGGAATAAGCTTTTGCTACCGTCCGAGAGGCCGCAGCGGTGCGCCCGACATTAGAGCCATCGTCAACAACCGTAATAAGCTCTTGCTCCCGTCCGAGAGGCCGCAGCGGTGCGCCCGACAAAGGAGCCATCGCCAACAACCGGAATAAGCTCTTGCTCCCGTCCGAGAGGCCGCAGCGGTGCGCCCGACATAAGAGCCATCGTCAACAACCGTAATAAGCTCTTGCTCCCGTCCGAGAGGCCGCAGCGGTGCGCCCGACATAAGAGCTATGGCCAACAACCGGAATAAGCTCCTGCTCCCGTCCGAGAGGCCGCATCGGTGCGCCCGACATAGGAGGTGCCGCTAACAAGCGGAATAAGCTCTTGCTCCCGTCCGAGAGGCCGCAGCGGTGCGCCCGACATAGGAGGGCATCGCCAACAACCGTAATAAGCTCTTGCTCTCGTCCGAGAGGCCGCAGCGGTGCGCCCGACATAGGAGCCATAGCCAACAACCGGAATAAGCTCTTGCTCCCGTCTGAGAGGCCGCAGCGGCGCGCTTGACATAGGAGTGATCGCCTATAACCGTAATGAGCTCTTGCTTCCGTCCGGGAGGCCGCAACGGTGCGCCCGACATAGGAGGGCATCGCCAACAACCGTAATAAGCTCTTGCTCCCGTCCGAGAGGTCGCAGCGGTGCGCCCAACACAGGAGCCATCGCCAACCACCGGAATAAGCTCTTACTCCCGTCCGAGAGGCCGGTATAGGCGGCCAGGTTATCCGTTGTTAAAATTGAATGCTTAACACACTTTACCTCCAGATAATTTTGAACAAAACAATTTGAGTCGTGACTTAGACGTTACGAACAGTTGAGCCGTGACTTAGACGTTACGAACAGTTGAGCCGTGACTTAGACGTTACGAACAGTTGAGCCGTGACTTAGACGTTACGAACAGTTGAGCCGTGACTTAGACGTTACGAACAGTTG
>SDVV010038288.1:0-10750 GCA_016164225.1 Gammarus roeselii
TCGCCCTCCAGTCACTCTTGCCTCGCCCTCCAGTCACTCTTGCCTCGCCCTCCAGTCACTCTTGCCTCGCCCTCCAGTCACTCTTGACTCGCCCTCCAGTCACTCTTGCCTCGCCCTCCAGTCTCTCTTGCCTCGCCCTCCTGTCACACTTGCCTCGCCCTCCAGTCACCTTTGCCTGTCCCTCCACTCACCCTATCCTTACTCTTCACTCACTACACAATCACCCTCCAATCACCCTTACCTCACCCTCCACTCACTCTTGTCTCGCCCTCCACTCACTCTTGCCTCGCCCTCCACTCACTCTTGCCTCGCCCTCCACTCACTCTTGCCTCGCCCTCCACTCACTCTTGCATCACCTCAACTCACAGTGTTCCGTGTCTTCCCCACAGTAACCTTAAGGAACTCCTGTGGGAGGAGGAGATCCTTAGCTGTTTTCCCCAGTAAGTCCCGCTGTCCGCTGGCTCATCTGTCTGCTTCACCTCTCCCTGCACCCCAGCCTATAACCCTGTCAGCGTTTATTAACTCCTTTTCATCGAAATCTCAGCACTACATTAAAATGCCTTAACTACATAACTCTTCCGGTACTTTTCCATTGAATGACGATGTTGTTACCGTAGTTTTCCATTGAATGACGATATTGTTATTGTACTTTCAAGCCGTGCCGAGATCTCGATTAAAAGACGTCGATTAATAGTGACTGGGAACTGGGAGGTCTAATTGTACGCAGGCATGTATTGAGGCTATGGCCCTAATTCCTGTGGTTTCAAAGACATCTGTTGTCCTGGTGAGAGCGGATATTGGTTTGATCATCTCAGCCACTTCACCAAACAGATCGTGGAAGAAGAGCTCATACAGTGTGGTCCGCGTACTGGTAACCTAGATACTCGAATCTAATAATTGAGTTTAAAGTCTACTTAGCGTTTTTTCATCTAACTTCTTCCTCTGAAATAATTTGTTTCATTCCATGTCAATGTACTGCATTAAGACTGATAGAATCCTGCAATAAATCCGTCACCCTAATCTAATCTTATATTGAATGACCTCAATGGGTTTGTTATTCACAAACGTATGCAGGTTTGAGCAAGCCATTAATCCGCCCTCTCAAGTGACAGTGGCGTCGCGTGAAGGAGTCCGCCCTCTTCTGTGTGTTATTGTGACATGCTCATTCTTTGATGATCAGCCAACCAACTAACTGCATTCATAGGAGCATGAGCTTATGCGGAAGTGATTTTTGCCTTATTTCTTGTTTTCCTTGCCTTGCCATCAAATGTGATCACTCTATGGCTTTGCTGTGTTATAGTTAGAGAATATATATTTTTCGTAAATGTGCGTTTGTTTTATGACCATTTCTTTAGAGAATTTGTTGCTGTGCACATTGAATATTTGGGCCTGTTCAAGCATCTTTTGTTATCGGCGCAATAAATTATCTAGATTGTGTTTGGAGTGAACTAAATCATTCCTAATTTACATGTAAATGATTGTCCACTAATGCACAGTAATGCGATTGTCAGGTATTGAACACTAATGTGATGTCAGCTAGTGTACGGTAACCCCTCCTAGGCATCTGTTAGGTTCACGGGCCGCACGAAGTCACGGCCCAACTGAGGGGGTGAACACACTTATTTCCCATCAGATTACCCTCTTCTTTACCCTTCAATATCTCTTCTTTCCTCCACCTTCCTGATTTGCTTAACTTTCATCTACCTCGTTTCCATCTTATGTTTAGTTCAAATTTCCTTAAACTCACATCAGTCCTTATCTTATCTCAAATGTCTCCCGCGTCTCGGCCGGCCGAAACCCCCAACCCCTTCCCTACCTATATAAGCGAGCTCCGTTGAGCTCCATCATTCGTTCGAGCGCTGCTGTTTGATAAGAGGTACAGCTACCACTCAGCTCCTTACAGCACACTCCCGCCACACTAAGACCCACAGGGTCTCAGCATCCTTTTGAAAGGATCATATCCAGTACTTGGCGGCCCATCTGGGCAGTGGATTTGTGACCCTCTGCCTCTACAGAGCAACAGATGAGATCGGCAAATGCCCAGACGTTCTGAATTTGCTGTCTCAGTGGTCCTGTGCCTCGCCCTCGAATGACAAAATTTGTCGACTCACAAATTTGTCTAAACACAAATTCGTTAAAACAAGAATCTGGCAAGCCAGAAATTTGTTGAAAAGGAAATCTGTCAAAACAAGACTTTTGTTGAAACAAACATGTCGAAATAAAAATTTGTCAAAACAGAAATTTGTCGAGACAGAAAGTTGTTGACTGAAAGTTGTTGGGACTGAAAGTTGTTGAGACAGACATTTTGTTGAGACAGACATTTTGTTGAAACAGACATTTGTCAAAACAGACATTTGTTGAAACAGACATTTGTCAAAACAGACATTTGTCAAAACAGACATTTGTCAAAACAGACATTTGTTGAAACAGACATTTGTCAAAACAGACATTTGTCAAAATAGACATTTGTCAAAACAGACATTTGTCGGAACAGACATTTGTTGAAACAGACATTTGTTGGAACAGACATTTGTTGAAACAGACATTTGTTGTAACAGAAATTTGTCGAGACAAATTTGTCGAGACAGAAATTTGTCGAGACAGAAATTTGTCGAGACAGAAATTTGTCGAGACAGAAATTGGTCGAGACAGAAATTGGTCGAAACAGACATTTGTCAAAACAGAAATTTGAAATTTGTTGAGACAGAAATTTGTAGAAACACAAATTTTGTCTACTTGAAAATTTTGTCAACACATGAATTTGTTGATACATGAATTTATCGACACTACTATTTTGTCGACAATTTTTTTTTTCGACGCGAAAAATTTTGAAGACAAAAAATTTTGTCGACAGACAAACAACTCTGTTGACACCTAAATTTTCTAGACACAAAACCCTTGTCAACACATGAATTTGTTGACATAACAATTGTCGACAACAATTTTGTCGACACGCGAGTTTGGTCAACACAAAATTTGTCAACACAAAATTTGTCAACACAAAATTTGTCGACATATAAATTTGTCGACACATGAATTTGTCGACACACGAATTTTGTCGATACAAACATTTTGTGGTCACACAAATTTTGTTGACACAATTTTATTGATGCACAAAATTGTCGACAAAATTTTGTCAACACTAAAAGTACAATCACACAAAATCACCTCAGCAATTTGGGAGCGATCGCGAGTCATCAGATGACCGCGTCACAGGCTCGCATTGTGCCCAAAAATAACCTCCATACCGAGTGCCTACGGCACTACGGTTTGTTCGGGAGGTCACGTATCCAGGTCAGTTCAGACAACAGAGCGGGAGTAACCATGGCGAACCACCTGGGCTCCAGCAAGGCCTCGGCGTGGCAGTAGTTCGGAGCACAGCTTCTGAGATCCTCCAGCGCTGTCGCCTCTTGTTTCTCGTGACCTACCTTCCAGGATCGCAGAACGTCTGGGCCGATCAGCTTTCACGCCTCCCACCAGTAGAAACGGAGTGGACGCGGACGCCTCAAGGCCTCGCCCGCCTCACTGCCCTGCGCGGAACTAGGCAAATAGGCCTCTTCTCGCATCCAGGAAACCACAGCTTCTCAATTTTTTGTAGCTCCGTTTCATCACCCACGAGCATCTTTTGTGATTTCCCTCCAGTCCGACTGGACTCAGCGAAGTGAAATATACCTGTTCCCTCCGTACAACCTGATCCACCAGGTGCCCCACAAGCTCGAGACGTACTGCTACAGGGTCGTCCTCGTGGTGCCCAACCATCCCGACGCACTGTGGGGACCCGAGGTTGTCGCGTCCTTCAGCGACCTTTCGGCCGCCCTCAACGTGTCCCAAGCGCGTTGAAGGCAGGGAGGTGCCTCTTAACATCATGACCCTTCTCGAGTTACCTCGCATCAAGTTTTTTCAAAACGGTGCTCACCATCAAATACAATAGATCGCTCGCAGACACCCTGGTCAACACTCACAGGCAGTCCACACAACGCCAATACCAAATAACTGCTGGACTTGTTTCCAAGCGGGCTTACGCGCCACGAAGGTGCAGTCCATCAACCAGTCCCTCTTTTTCCCGTTCCTGCACTATGCCGGACATTAGGAGCAGCTCGTTCCTCGTACAGTTTTGGCTCACAGGAAGGCGCTCCATTTGCCTCTCTTTCATGGGTTTGGCGTCACGACCCGCAAGGCGATCTTCAAGGAACTGGCAAAGATCCAGTTTCACGAGAACCCAGCACAAAGACGTTTCGTGTCGCAGTGGAAGCTGGAGCCGGTTCTCGACGTGCTTGCCTCCCCTCACTTCACTACTCTGACGTCAGTGTTAGCGCTCTTCCAGAAGACTCTGTTGCTCGTCGCTCTCACAGCAGGAAACAGGGTCACTGAGATCGCAGCAGCGGCACGAATGGGACGATATTTCTCCACGAACCCTCCATGCGCGCTCATTCTGACCGCTGGCAAGTTCCTGTACTAAAACCAGACATTCACCCAGACGCCACCGCTCATCTCTATCGCCTCACTGCTGCCGGATGGCCGGGCATATGACCTGGGCCCTATGGGCCTACATAGCACGATGTCCGTCGAACAATGACTTGTTGCTCATCCATCCTACTTCAAACAAACCTCTCAAGACATCATCGGTGGGGCATACCATCTGCTCATTTATCTATGAAGTCACACCGCATGCGTTTACTAAAGCTCACGACGCCAGAAAATATGCCTCATCTCTCCCCTGGACGCGTGGGGTCTCTCTCCAAGACTTCTTATCCAAGGAGTTCGGGAAGTCGCCCCACGTTTTCGGGCACAACTACCTAATTGCAGTAGGGAGCCCTAACCAACCCTGCGTCTCACTGAGAACCAGGTGTATAGTCCCTCTCGCAGCATGGGTTAGTGACATTACGCTAGCTAATGCCAGAGACTTTGGTACATATTATAAGGTACGTGTATAGATTATCTTACCATATCGTTACGGCTTCAGGATAAGGATGACGTCGGTTCTCTCGGTATATATTTACTTCATCCGACTCACTGTACGGCAAGGTTACCATATTAGCTATGGTACACACTGTAGATACTTCCATATTGAGGGTTCTACTGCCACTACCTGGCTTTTCATTCACACTCACCCCAGAAGGCACCCTGTATATTGACGTTCATAATTACTATTTAAGTACTCATCCTCTAGGCCCGCATATTATTTAGCCGATATGAGCTAATATATTGGATTTGGTAGGCACCAAGCAATACTTGTACTGGCCTATGATTACAGTCATTACCCCCATTTATACAACTGGATCATCATTCCTTACACGGCAAGCTCTTCTTTGAGATCACTCCGTTTAAGATGCAGCCGATCCATCTAATTTCTGTGCTCTTCTGGCACAAGCCAGCTCGCGCTACATGATGGTATTTCCGATGCTAAACCATATGACTCTTACGAGTGGAAGAGAATATAACTTTTGTTATTTCGATTCTCTCGATAAAAAGCTATTTCTCTGTAACGTAGTAAGAGCGATATGGGGCCGTTTCCTCCCCCTGCTATCTTAACAATACACTCCTTACGGGTAGCTGCTTTGCTGGTCCTCATGAATGATGGAGCTCGGCTGAGCTCGCTTATATAGGTAGGGAGGGGGTTGGGGGTTTCGGCCGGTCGAGACAGTGGGAGGCGGGTGACGCCGCTGTACCTAGAAGACATTTAGACCCCCAAGCACAGGAAACTCTTCCCCTTACCTAGAAGATATCTAGCGCCGGGTAGCCAGTATCTTTTTTATTATTATTTAAAAACACGACTGCAGTCGAGGAACTTGGAAGTTTCGAAATTCTCGAGTAAGGTTAAGGTCTAAATCGGTCGAAAACGACGTTCAACGAATATTATCAAGATTCTCTCGTAGACGCGTCTCTGTAACATTTTGTCTTCAAGATTTATTCGAATAAAAGCAGAAGCGCAATGCTAAACCATATGGCTCTTACTACGTAACAGAGAAATAGCTTTTTATCGTGGGAATAGAGATGACAAAAGTCATATTTTTTTTCTTTTCATTCTTGCTGTTCTCATGCGTTCAATTCCCTACTTCTAGTGTAGATCTCATGCATGGGATCCACGTTTTCTGTCTCTTCTTCATCTCCCTCCTCATCAGGTGTTTGGGCGCGTAACCCCGGCACCTTAAGGACTTCTGCGAATCCTTGGGGCTCTGAAGCAGGGTAGGTAGTGTGTTGATGCTCCTTAGTGCCACCCGGGGAGTGTCGGGACCACATAGCCTCAGAACCTTAAGAGTTCCTGTACCTCCTGTGGCATCCGTAAATACCATAGAGGTTCGCTGCGTGAAGCACATTGTGACTTTGCGCAGTAGTAAACCGAACTCAAACATGAAAAGAAAAATAAAGACTAACTTGATGCAGCACTGTTTGTTGGTTTGACATTCGGCGCCAGAATAATGATGGCTCCAGCGCGCTGGAAAGCCTTGTCACTCTAATTTAATCTAATGTGCAGTAATGTAATGTCTGCTAATGCACACTAATGTGATTGTCGGGTAACGTACAGTAATGCGATTTGGCTAATTTACAGTAGCTCATGTGATTGTCAGCTAGTTTACAGTGATTTGACTCCTAATTTACAGTAATGTGATTGTCGGCAGATATTTAGTGGGCACGAACGAGGAAAGTATATCTGGCATCTAGCTATTGGTTGATGAATGGTCATTTGATTAATATGGTACCTTTAGCAGGTCGTGCTGGCTCTCTGATTATTGGGGCAAAAACTTATCGTACCATCTAGAAGTAAGATGTGGTTGCTGCCCAATTGGGTTTGGTCAAGATTCAGGCCACTCTGACATTGAACCATGATCTCTGCTACGTAAAGACATTAATATATTTCATAAGGTCCTAGCATAGACTTTCCCTGGAGGCTATGTGAGGACCTACACCTTTAATATCGCTGTACAATATTTTATGAACATTTCTGGTACCTGTTCCTTGGTCGTTGGTTGATCGACCGTCTTCTGACAGCCAGAAAACGGTCAATCAACCAATAGCGTTCTATTTCTTGCTGCGTTCATGCCTGTGCTTGCTTCCCGTTCCAATATTTTCTTAGTTTAGTTTAGTGTCTGCGCTGCAGGTCCTCCTTGCCCGTTGACGCACCCTGGGTTGCCAGGCTGTAATCTTGCGCCAATGAGAACCGAGCGGTCACTCCTGCTTTACTTGCCGTGCTGATTGAAATAGCTTGTGAATCTACAATGAGCGGCTAGCCAACAGAACGATGAAGAAATAGAAAGGCATACAACACAGATAACAGATGAGAAGATATACCAAGCGCACTGTTGCAATGTTCACTACTGTGACCATATTTCTCTGGTCATGATTTACCTGCCAAGTCCCGGACGAAACCTCTCTGTTGATCTGCCAGAGTAAAGAGGTTGAAAAACTGACCAATATAATTCTAGTGACGTTCAAATGAATTTCTGCTGTAAGTTATATTGAACATGATCATCTAACTCAACAAGATAGCTACCAACTTAGTCAATTTGTTCCCACCCTTGACGTCTTTGGCTTCGTGGGCCAGACAGTCACTGCCCCACTTTTTCTAGCTATGTGACATTGCTATCACCCCTCCTGCTTGAGGACATCGAAAGAGTTCTTTTTGGGTAACGCCATTGTTTTGTATGCCGGTTTGCTGTTCTCCTTCCCTTGTCCTCCGGTCACTGGCACGCAACAAGCTATTTCTTTCGTACGCCCCATGTTGGCTGTCATGGAGCACTTGTTGCCAGTCGATCTGTGACTAAGCCCTGGTGCTGGAGGAATAAAAGTTGATCTTATGTCCCTTATGTCTTATGACGAATAAAAAGACGGTAGGCGATTTATGGAGACTAAGATATTATTGTTCACTGAGGAACTGCCGCTGTGTTCGAGATTTTTTTTTAATGTTACGTGTATTCTGGGTAATTGAAGTGCAGGTCCGGAGAAATTGGGGGGCTTATTGTTTCAAAGATTGGTTAGCATCAAGGAGGTTGGATAGATGGAAGAGGCTCAGCCGCTCGGAAGTGAAGCATGGCTGGACTGGCTGAAAGCCAGTTGGAGGGGCAACCCAGCACGTGGCAATTCATCGAAATGAACGGAGAGGGAAGACTTATCTCTACAATGACAAATTTTTGTAGTGCTTCCGGCTGTTCTGAGCTGCGAACTTATAACACCGTAGTCAATTTTCTTAGGTAAGTTCATTTTTGACTTGAAAAGTCGTTAATATAGGGTTTCTGTATTGTTTAAATCATCAATTTTAATTGGCGTGAGAACTGTGCTTTGACTAGGCGCATCGAAGATGTAACCACAGATTTCACGTCGAATGGAATGACTAGTTGAAAAGGTATTGCGTATGAAACTATACATTCGCATCGTATTTAATATTACTTATAATAGACCACTAAATACTTCTTTTTGCATTATTATGAACATTATCGCTTGATATCGAGATCTAGTAGTTAACATCGCTAGTTCTTGTGCGGTTTAGCGTTAACACCGAAGAACGTTTGGTCCATTTTATGTTTAATTGCCCACGTTTGCCTTGAAAGGTATTCATAGATTCCCGATGGACACGACAGTAATTAATTGTTGTTCAAAATATGGTACTATGATGAAGTTGATAACTTGTGCATTGTCCTCGTCGTCTTAGTGTATTTTGTACTGAAATGAAGTTAGTAACTTGTGCATTGTCCTCGTCGTCTTAGTGTATTTGGTACTGTAATGAAGTTGATAACTTGTGCAATGTCCTCGTCGTCTTAGTGTATTTGGTACTGTAATGAAGTTAATAACTTGTGCATTGTCCTCGTCGTCTTGGTGTATTTGGTACTGTGATGAAGTTGATAACTTGTGCATTGTCCTCGTCGTCTTAGTGAACTTTGGTACTGTAATGAAGTTAATAACTTGTGCATTGTCCTCGTCGTCTTAGTGTATTTGGTACTGTAATGAAGTTGATAACTTGTGCTTTGTCCTCGTCGTCTTAGTGTATTTGGTACTGTAATGAAGTTGATAACTTGTGCATTGTCCTCGTCGTCTTAGTGTATTTGGTACTGTAATGAAGTTGATAACTTGTGCATTGTCCTCTTCGTCTTAGTGTATTTGCTACTGTAATGAAGTTGATAACTTGTGCATTGTCCTCGTCGTCTTGGTGTATTTGGTACTGTAATGAAGTTAAAAACTTGTGCATTGTCCTCGTCGTCTTAGTGTATTTGGAACTGTAATGAAGTTGATAACTTGTGCAATGTCCTCGTCGTCTTAGTGTATTTGTACTGTAATGAAGTTGATAACTTGTGCATTGTCCTCGTCGTCTTCGTGTTGTTTTCATAGCACAATTATCGTTTGACATTGCACAGTATACTGTAGCTGCATGGACAGTACACTGTAGCTGCATGGACTGTATTACTGTAGCTGCATGGACAGTATACTGTAGCGGCATGGACAGTACACTGTAGCGGCATGGACAGTATACTGTAGCGGCATGGACAGTATACTGCAGCGGCATGGACAGTATACTGTAGCTGCATGGACATTATACTGTAGCTGCATGGACAGTATACTGTAGCTGCATGGACAGTACACTGTAGCTGCATGGACAGTATACTGTAGCTGCATGGACAGTATACTGTAGCTGCATGGACAGTAGCTATACTGTAGCGGCATGGACAGTATACTGTAGCGGCATGGACAGTATACTGTAGCTGCATGGACAGTATACTGTAGCTGCATGGACAGTATACTGTAGCTGCATGGACAAAATAATGTAGCGGCATGAACAGTATACTGTAGTTGCATGGACTGTATACTGTAGCTGCACGGACAGTATACTGTAGCTGCATGGACAGTATACTATAGCTGCATGGACAGTATACTGTAGCTGCATGGACAGTATACTGTAGCTGCTTGGACAGTATACTGTAGCTGCATGGACTGTATACTGTAGCTGCATGGACAGTATACTGTAACTGCATGGACAGTATACTATAGCGGCATGGACAGTATACTGTAGCTGCATGGACTATACTGTAGCTGCATGGACAGTTTACTGTAGCTGCATGGACCTCGAATGAAAACTGATATCACTATTGCACGGAAGCCCATCGTCTGCGTGCATCGAGCCGGATGCACACAAGTTGCCTTTGCACGAAACTTTAATAAACAATCACATACGATCCAATGCCTTAATTTAAGTTGTATTCATTTGGAAAATACCGCGTGCCTTCTGATATAATGCATTGCTTCTAAATACCTGCAAGTAATGTACTTGAATGCTGCGAAAAAAATACTTCGAAGTACAACAACGAAAGAATACCAAGAGTCGGCAATTTTCTAATAAGTTATTATTATTATTATTAAATCATTTTAATTCCATCGTCTAGCAATGGGTTTTCAATACTTAGGTATAATACATCAAACTTAGTTTTTATATGCGCTATTTGAACTAGCGAAACGAGAGATAAAGTGAATTCGTGACAGCTCATCTGTCGGCGGCCGGTTTGTAGCTACATCGTGTTCCAAAACATGATTCACAATATATGTTATTGAAAATCTTTTAAAAAACATGTGCATGAGTTTGATAAATCGAAAAAGAATACATCGCAACTCATCTCTAGAGTGCTGCTGGCTCGCCTTCATCGAACTGAATGGAATTCACAATATACCATCATACATGTACACATACAGATTGTAAATTATAATATTATAATAAATGATCGACAGCCAACTTCTTATTTGAGGTAAGAATCAGGAATGCCTGGCA
>SDVV010038289.1:0-10750 GCA_016164225.1 Gammarus roeselii
TGTATGTATGTATGTATGTATGTATGTATGTATGTATGTATGTATGTATGTACGTGTATAGGGGTGCGTACGTATGTGCATGTGTATGTTCAAGCGTATGTACGTGTACATGAGTTGAGAGAAAATGTAAAATTCAATACAATTTTAAAATTCAAAAATTCAATATAATATCACTTTTTTTCGACGCCTGGACCTTTCGTTAGTAGCCAAGTTATCACTCCAATAGACAGACTTGGCTTTGTCTGGGCGTCAGAAAAAATGAAATTTTATTGAAATTTTGAATTTTAAAATTGTATGAATTTTTTTTTTTTCACTCATGTACACGTACATACGCTTGAACATACACATGCACATACCTACACACCTCTGTACACGTACACACATAAATACATACATACACATATTTTGACCTAAAAGAGCGAAGATAGGCCTAATGTTTCGCAAAAAACGGGCATGCTAACGCATTATAATAGCTAGCTGCATGTTGAGATTGGAGTCAGTGTTACGTTGAGTGTAAGGGGAGCAGGACGGCTCATCCTGAAATAGACAACAATGAATGTTTATGTGGCAAAAATGAGTTTACGTGTTTTGGAAGAAGAAATCTCCGAAGATGTTATGAGTCGGATCGAACATATATTGACTAATGTTGAAAATATCAGTTATTTCAGAATGGGTAGAACGTGAATCAAAAGAGTGGGAGATAAAATTCATATATGGATGAAGGCAAAAAGAAGTTGGCTTTGGGTAACTAATGTCGACGGGTTACAGTCGTATGTAACAAAGTTCAAGGGTAATAAGAAAGCAAACCTCGAAATTGACATGATCCAAGTGGAAAATCATCGTCATGACTGTGATAAAGCTTAGGCAGTGGAATACGAATTTAACCTACGAACAAAATAAAATCTGGAACGTATGCAACAACTCCTCAATGACGAAGATCAGAATGACTTTGAATGGGAGAAGTTTCGAATAATTAAGGTTCAAGAAGAAGAAGCATTACATTTGTGGACTCACGAGTATGGAACAGCCTTCAGTATTCGCATCAAAGATATGCTAAAGTATATGAAGTATTTTGAGAGGAAACTGAAACATCGTGATGATTGGTATGGTTGAATGTACGAACCATGCCGTTACAACCAAATGAACGAGTTAGAAAGTATTGATGAATCCAGCAAGATCTCTAATTAATACTAATAATACAGTAATAAACCATATCAATCCCTAATAAAATGTTTATATTTTTCTAATACTCAATGGTTGCATACATCGTGTAGGTGAAACGAAATTCAAAATGTCCCTCATGACAAATTTAATCATTACCATAAGCCTATCTAAGGGGGTGTTACAGATTGGTAGGGTAAAAATCAGAGTCCGATCAGATCTTGCTCAGTCAAAATTGTGATTTTATTGTGGAAGGATGTGGTATAGCTTGAGTTGTCGTTTGTTCGAAAGTAATGAGGTAACGGGTGTCTGCAATCTATAAAAAATGAAATAAAATTGATTAAACATAAATCCACGAGTAATGTGTGGCGACATCTGAAACGATGTCGTTGTCACGAATATGAAAATTAAAGAAAAGAAAAGGCAAATTAACCGGGCAAGTCGTCAAAGGATGTCGTGTCAGGAGATATTGAATTAAAGGTGGTAGACCTAGTATGAGTTCGTTTGTGTGAAACTGGATACAAATATGAAAATACTTGTGGCATTCAAACAATTTAAGATTTAGAATCTGGCCTCTCTGCTAACTAATATGGGTCGAGAGTGACCACGAAGTAGAAAGAAGTAGGTAAAAGTTTTATAAAGAATCGTGTGGAGGGGCTCATATGTATATATATCAATGACTGAAAACCGTACATAAGGTTAGGTTAGGTTAGTTTTTTTTTGATGGGTGTGAATAACATGTAAAAGTGCTGTAGAATTGTGTCAAATCACAAATCAACAATCATATGAAAATAGCTATAACATTCAAACAATGATGTAATTATCTATGAAAACAGATAAAATTTGCTAGATCAAAATTGGAAGTGTGTATCAAAATTGCAAAGGTTATATCAAAGTGGAGATGTTTATTACGCATTAATCCCACAACACTGAAAATCAAATGTAAGCATGAAAATCAATCGAAAATACATCATTTCTTGGATACAATAGGTTTGGTTAGATTAGGATGATTAGTTCTTTTAACATAACATGCCGTGAAGCTGATCCACTCTATGAATAAGTATCATACGTAAGCAGGAATTCTCGAAAGATGACACATAATTCGTAGTTAAGTTGGTTGGGTTAGGATGGCTATATCTTTTCACCTAACATGACCTAAAGCTGATCCACTTTAAATAGCTTGTAACAAAAAAAAACAGGGATTTTATTCTAAAGAGGTAAGAAATGTCTCAGATGTTAACTGATCCTGTATATGCATACAAAATGTGTGTGTGTATGTCTACATTATGCCGGCATCAGCCATGAATACGCCTACATTATACCGGCATATGCCGGTATCAACCGTGTTTACGCCATACATTAAATCATCATATGCCGACATCATCCGTGAATACGCCAACATTATACCGGCATATGCCGGTATCAACCGTGTATACTTTATACATTATATCGGCATATGCCGACATATGCCGGCACATGCCTACATTATCCGTGAATACGCCTACAATTATACCGGCATATGCTGGTATCAACCGTGTATACGCCATACATTATATTGGTATATGCCGGCATCAACCGTGAATGTTCTTGTTAAAGTATATATAAAATTGGAATCAGATGTATTTTCACTGTATTTTGCTTATGTTGTAGAAGGATGTCGCTAAGTTTGATATGGAAATATTTCACCAGAAATGATAATGCGGTGGTATGTGTTATTAGCAGTGCGGAGATAAAAAATAAGCAAATCAAGATCGACGTTCGGGTTTTGGCAACATCTTGAAGGTCAGAATTATCTTGAATATGATAATCTCAAAAATGGACGAGTAAATACAAGCTCTTGGGATGAAAAAAACGTATTGATAGAACATAATAAACCGGACCTGAATTTCCAATATAATGAGATAGACAGTATTCAACAAGGTGCGAGCAGTAAAGAAAGTGCGATGCCACTAACATCCAAACGTAGAACGTATAATAATTGGGTGAAATAAGGGGAGTACACCTACACCTTAGACATAATGGAATATAATGAAAATATGGGAAAAACGTGGGATACACTAAGTGGAATGGATACCAGTGACAGTGATATTGTAACGTGTGATAGTGATACAGAGGAGATGTCATGTGAAGAAAAACCTGCTAAAGTTGAAGGAAACCGAAGGAAACCGAACGTTTGAGTGCAAGGAGAATTATATATATTTCGGAGCTGTGCGGGAATATAATGAATGGTAATGTTGGTGCCAGTAAGGAAAAACCTCAAAATATTCGATGTCATAAACCTGCAACTATAATTATAAAAATTACCGTCGAGAAAAAGCTCCCTGAAAACTAAAAAACAAAGTTACGGTTACAATGTTAGGATTGGAAGTGTTGCATACACTTCTCCCAAAGGTATCCGTTTAACTAAAATGTGTACTGAGGGCAATAGTCTAGAACCCAATAGATCAGAGAAAAAACACACCCAGATGATAGATCGTACACCGATATGATGAGCTGACAGCTCCAGGTGAGAAATACTGCTTATCATAGATAAAGAACCCTTCGAGTGGGTCTAATATCGCCGATCAAGATTAGACCAGAGAAAGAAGTCGAAGTCAATACGTATGTTTCGTACAGAAGCTTCCAACGAATTTTCGGAGAGAATAGTTATGTTCTCGTATAAATAATAAACCCATGTAATTCCCCAATATATATGTGTCAAAATCTAATATCAAAGCAAGCTCCTTTGGCTGAATACATAACCTTCTCCAACTACCCCAAAAATCACTCCTTGTGCGATGAAGAAATTGCAGATATGCAACATGACTTGCATTGAAATGCAATACAACGCCTCCTGCCTTGCATTGAAAAATGCGATAAATATTAAGCCATTGGAATTGCACTTGGCTACCTAAGGTATCATAAATATAAATCTCATCAGCTCCAAACAGAAGCTAAAGCAAAAGACTACAGCTTCTTTTATAACACTCTCAAACCACAATACGATGACAACGTTTTGCTCATCTACTCGGACAGAGACTCGTTGCTGATCATGTTCAAAGGTGTGACTGACTTTGAGGCGGTCACACCTCAATGTCGGTCACATGGACTTCCTACACCTACCAGAAAAATCGTCCCTTTTACTATGAATCAAAGAAATGTCAGCTGGGACTACTGAAAAGCGAAGCAGCCGAGGACTACCCGAGTGAGATCATTTGCTTACAATCAACGTGTTACAGTATGTTGCTCGAGTCCGAGGCCACAAAACCTGCTGTAAGACAAAATCAGACATGAACAATACACCCACATACATAACCAGAAAACAACACACACGTTGAGACCATACACAACATTCGCGCACAAGCATGCCACCTTCAAACAGTACGCACTATTAAAAACTGCCATAGTAAATTTGTAAACAAACGATACTACATCAACGTGTGCACAACTCCTGCCTATGGCCATCCAGACATTCCCAAAAAATCCATTGCAGTTGAGCCTACCGACACTAAAAAGAGGAAGCGATGTGTCCTGACTGATGATACTAATGTAAACATGGATTGAACATGGAAGAGACGTATGCCGGGTGAGACCGTCTTTGGCGTATGTACTCGGGTGCATGATAAAATTACGTCCACATCAACAGGTTATAACCTGTAAATGTTCATAACATGAAAATGTTTCTATGTTACCATGTAATAAATAAATAAATAAATAAATAAATACTTATCCATATATCACTTGCCATAATCGTACGGATTGAAAATGCGTGAACGTATAGCTCTGTAACCTGCTCCTAATACGATGAAAATTATCCTAACTAACATGATGAAAATATTCTTATGTAACCATGCTACTATGTAATAAATAAATTTTATATATGAACTGGTTTGATTGTCCACAGATATACGCATTGAAAAAATCTGAAACGTACTGCAATCAACCCTAAAATGATCTTAATAGATTGATGTTCCTATGTAACCATGTATCTATGTAATGAATAAATATATTCATAAACTTGTTTCATTGTCCACAGACGTACGGTTTTAAAATACGTGAACGTATCTGCGCCTACTAACTGAATCTTAACGGTGAGTCCTGACAAAACTCTGAAAATAAATATGGATACAACGGGGAAAAGCGGATGGATTTAATCAAATAATATGACTTTTTTGCTTCATTTAAATAAAATTAGCATATATGACCTATAAACATATTTCTATGTGAGCCGTCTGAAACTCAGCCACAAGCCAGCCGAGGTCCCCTAATGTATGTCCGAGAGGAGTGCTAGTCAAGATAAGATCTCTTTATGACATTGACGGATGGAGGTCGCACCCGTGCGAGCTAAGTGGTAACATTTCCAATCGTATGCTCCTAGTATGAATATGCTCCAATGAAACCGTGCTACTATGTTATACACAGACAGCCAACATAATTGATTTGATTTGATTTAGGCCTCATTTCCACCAGAGCCTCAACGTGAGTCATAATAGGCTCCCTCGTAGGGCGAGACCGTCGTTGATTTAGGTAAGTCCGCACGGCCTCGCGTGCTAAAATATTAGTTTTGTCAAGATGGAGTCAGTACATATTTTAATTGTGGCATATTCGCGTACTAGCGCGTACGAGAAAGTATAGAGTTAATACATATCTTCGTAAAATGTGTTGTTGTTTCTGTGCGTAATGAGGTGGAGGGACCACCTCATTTGCACAGGTGTTAGAGGTTTAGACAGCTTCGTATAGTACGGTGTGTTATCCGAAAGCGATAAGTTTTTTACGGTAGATTGGGTCCGTGAGTAGGCTTTTTAGGTTACACGAGCCAACATAATATGCACCATACCATCATACCTTGCGAAATAATCCAATCAAAATTACCCAATACAATAATAATTAACGTTTACAAGACCTATTAACAAACCATCAATAACCAGGGCCTTTTCTGTCTGTCTTGGCCACCCCCTCCCCTATCCACCGGGGCATTCTCGCAGTACCTGAAGTAATTAACTTGACCACAAAAATAATTGATTCGCCCTACAAGTTCTTATTAATTTCAATGTCCGTTATTCACAGCGTTATTATCCTATGCTGCTATTATCCTATGCTGGCAACCGTACCACAATTTTCTCTCTCCGCAGGTGCAGTACCAATTCTTGCATGTTTGTTTCCTCGCGTCGGACACACAAAGTCGGGGCTAAGTCGAACGCACAAAGTAATTAAATACATCCTAACCATCACATTGTCCCATTAGCGTTTCGAACACCCCAAAAGTAATTAAATTAGAAACAAAAGTGATTAACTGGACCCACAAGATCAGAATAATTCCAATGCCTTAGTTACATAGGGACTAAGTCGGACACAATGTAATTAGATACTTCATAACCATTACATTGTCCCATTTTCGTTTCGTACACCCTAAAAGTAATTAAATTAGCCACAGAAGTAATTAACTGGACCTACAAGCTTAGAATAATTACAATGCTCGACTTACATAGGGACTAAGTCGGACAAATAATGTAATTAGATACTCCTTAACTATTAAATTGTTCTAATTGCGCTTTTTGGCGATAATGGATCTACTATTGCTATCCAGCGGTCGTACGGCCGCTGGCCGGTCACTGTAGCAGACCCCCCATCCGCGCCTCGTCCGATGGATCAGTCTACAATCGATGCTGTAGTGGGGGCAGGACACACGGAACGTTGGAGTGGAGGGAGGAATCGTTGCGCCAGCGCTGTACTGCAAGGCGGTAAGAATTGTTGAGAGTGCTGGGCTTGCTGGATAAGCGCAGGGACCGTGCTGCTAGCACCATTTCATATAAGAAGAGGCGCGCGTGAAGCAAGTAAGGCGTGAGGAAATTTATTAGGTCGAGGAAACTCTGATAATGCTGAAGAGAGAGAGTTTCGCGGGATAGTATATCCGTGGCCGTGGCCCTGCAGCGGTCGATGTGCTGGGAGGCCTGAGCGATGGACCCGACCTCTCCATTGAGCGTCACTCCCAGGAAGTCGGCCTGCTGGACGGGTTCCGGGATAGACTTCACCAGGTGGACGTGGCAGCCCAGCTTGAGAAGAAAGGCCGCTGGCCGTCTGGGTGTTGGGCCGCCATTGATATGCTGTCGGTGCCCAGAAAAATCCAGTCGCCGAAGCAGAAGGCTGCGTCTATCCATTGCTGGTGGAGTAAGCGAAGGGGTAGTTCGCGACTGTCGTAAAGATTTTCGATCCCAGGTTGAGGCCGAATGGAAGGGCCGAGAAGAAGTACAGCTGACATCGTAGTTTTAGGGCCACGTACTTTTGAAACCTGGGAAGGCCAGGGAAATGCGGGAAAGCGTCTTTGATGTCAACTTGGTGAACCAGAGAGATTGCTTCAGCATGGCCCTTATTATTTGCTGGTTGGATATCTAGAACGTAGTTACCGGGATGTATTTGTTGAGCCTGGAGAGGTTGGTCACTAAGCGATCCCCTCCCGAGGCCTTGGGAACCGCAAAGATGCGAGACGGGAAGGCCGGTTGCCTGGGCATCGCCTTGGCTATGCCTTTCCGCAGGGAGTCTAACACGAGGGGTTTGAGAACGTCCTCGTGTTGTCAATGAGAGACAGTGTAATCGAGAGGAGGGGGTTGTGGCGCCCATCTCCCAGAGAGGCCTATGGAAAAGATGCGTTTGACCAAAGGCGTGGCCTCGCTTCCGTGTGGTAGGCGACTCCTGAGAGCCGCCGGAGGAGCGTCAATACTTACGGGAAAGAGAGCGGTCTCGCTTTCCGTAGTCTAATGAAGACTTGGAACGGAGGGGGAGGGTCGTTTGGCTGCTGAGCCTCCCCAACCTCCTCCATGACCTTCTTTCCCCCGGCTATTCTGGCCACTCCCTGGCCTTTTGGGGCAGTGGAGGAGCTGGCCCACGAACCTGTATGTGAGGTCCCGGGGCCCCCATTCTTCCCTTGGGGTTGCATGGTACCATGCTGGGACACATGGCGATCACTGGATGATGCTTGTCGACCGCTGTGGCCACGAAAAGAACCCCGCGCGATCCCTTTCTGGGGTAGCTAAGGCCACTGCACCACCGTCGGTGCAGGGGCCACGAAATCTAAAGTGGAGGGTGCCATAAATGAGAGGGCCTCCGTCCTGCCTCGGTTGATTGATTGATTTGAGCCTCATTTCTACCGGAGCCTCAACGTGAGTCATAATAGGCTCACCGTAGTGGTCGACCATCATTGATTCAGGTAAGTTCGCACGGCCTCGCGTGCGAAAATATTAGGCTTGTCAAGATGAAATGATCTACAAATTTCAATTGCGGCACATTCGCGTACAAACGCGTACAAGAGTGTTAAGAAATAACGCGTAGCTTCATAAATGTATTGTTATCTCTGTGCGAAATGAGGGGGAGAGACCGCCTCACTTACACAGGTGTTTGGGGTTTAGACAGCTTCGTATAGTTCAGTGTGGTTTCCAAAAGCGAAAAGCTTTTACGATAGGTTGGATCGGTGAATAAGCTTTGTAGGTTGCACGGGGGATCTATGAAGGCTCGTCGGGCTGCCGCGAGTGCGTCGCAATCCATCAGTAAGTGTTTCACGCTGATAGCCACTTAGTGGCAACAGGGGCAAGGGGGCTCATTTGATCCTGTGTCGACATCCATCAGGTGGTTGTGAGTTATCGACGTGAGTTCCGTGCACAAGAGGTTGATGAACACTTGGTCTTTTCTGTTTGTGAACTGTGTTCCCCATTCTCCGACTGAGGGTTTGACTGAAAGCATTTTTTGTCCACTCTGTTGCCCCATTTCATCCCATCGGGATGTTATACTGGAGTTGATAATAGGGAACCAGTCCCGGTAATGTATTGCGAAAAATTGTTCTTGGTGAGCAGATGACAGTTTAGCAAGCGAGTCTGCAAGTTCGTTTCCTCTTATTCCTGCGTGTCAGGGGATCCAGCATAATTCAACTGCCTGACCCGTCTCGGATATCACAAGGAGATCGTGCTGCATTTTACGTAGAACGGGATGTTCGTTGTGCAGTATTTTAAGCTGGGTGAGCACACTCAGACTGTCTGAGATTACAACGAACTTGGGGAAGCGATCAGTTATGGCAATAGAGACGGCTAGTTCGAGTGCGTGAAGCTCCGCAAAGAACACGGAGGCCTCTTGTGGGAGGGTGGCTGAGAATGGATTGTTCCCGCACACAGCGGCGGCTCCCACTCCGTCCGCGGGTTTGAAGCCGTCAGTGTATATGTGGCGGTGCTCTAAATATTCTTCCTCAAGTAGTCTTAGGAATTCCTGCCGGTACGCGTTGGTTGGAGTAGTTGCTATTGGGTACACTTGCAGGTCTAGGCTGATCGGTGGTGGGTTGATCATCCATGTTGGTCCGCTAATTTGAAGAACTCGGTAGGAAATTGAAGGCTTAATAGCTTTACGACTGATGTTCAGCGAGGTCAGCAGGTTGTAAACACGTAGGGAAAACGGTGGGATTATATTCTTTTCCGCCGCGAAAAGGCGCTTTTCGGATATGTTGGTGATGTGGCTGATTGTCGGGTTGTTGATTAGACTTTTAGTCTTAAAATAGTATTGTAGTGAAAGTTTATCTCGCCGGAGCGGAAGTGGAAGTTCGTCAGCGAGCACGTTAAGGGATTCGATTGAGGTAGAACGGAACGCACCGGTTGTGATACGCGAAGCATTGTTTGCGATGGTCGAGAGAGGGTCGCGCGTAGTTTTGGCTGTTGAACCGTAGACAACGGCTCAGTAGTCCATGCGCGATCGTATTATTGTTCTGAACAACGTCATTCCGGCGACCATGTCGGCAAAGAACTTCAGGGATGTTACTGATTGAATAAGTCCCGTCGACCCTATGCCTCGAGTCGCCAGGGCTGCAATGTGGGGTCGCCACGTAAGTTTATGGTCCCACACAAGGGTGTTGGGCAGCGTTAGGGCTGGTTTCAGGTGTGCACCGGGCAAAAGGGTGAAATACATGCTTTTAGTTTTAGAGGGCAAGAATCGTAATCCGTTTTGGGAAGCCCAGTTCCCGACTAGATTTAGGCACTTCTGGAGTTCATATTGAATTGTAACGAGGCTGGGGTGTCTGTAGCTTATTTGTAGGTCGTCCACGTATAGTGATGAGAGCAGTCTTCCGTCTCGGGGAAGAATGTCGGCTAACTGATCGATTTTGAGGATGAAAAGAGTGACACTAGGACGCTTCCCTGGGGGGCGCCCATTTCTTGCGGATATGACAGAGACTGAGTGTTGCCAACCTTGACCCTGAAGGTTAGATTTTGTAGAAATTTGTGGATCAAACGTGGTAGGCGACCTCTCAAACCTTTACGGTGTAGATTCTTCATGATCTCGTATCTTCAAGTAGTGTCGTATGCTTTTTCAAAATCAAAAAATAAGGACGGGGTGGTCCGTACGGGGTGGTCCGTTGTGGAGTGGCGCTTGCGTCCACCGCACTGGACGTTTTTAAGGCCTGCAAGTAGCTATAAACGGTCAAACAGCGTATGCGAAGAAATAAGATAGGGTTAAATAGAGTTATTTTCAGTCTAGGAAGTTTGCCCCATATATTTTCTCGGACTCCGGAGTCAGCCAAGCGACTAACGGGTGACTCATTCGGATGATCGGACAGCTTTCGGATTATTTGTTAGTTAAT
>SDVV010038290.1:0-10750 GCA_016164225.1 Gammarus roeselii
AACTGAACAGTGGTTAAGGCCTGTATCATCATATCTACACAGCTCCAACTGGACAGTGGTTAAGGCCTGTATCATCATATCTACACAGCTCCAACTGAACAGTGGTTAAGGCCTGTATCATCATATCTACACAGCTCCAACTGAACATGGACTATGGCCTGTATCATCATATCTAAACAGCTCCAACTGAACAGTGGTTAAGGCCTGTATCATCATATCTACACAGCTCCAACTGAACAGTGATTAAGGCCTGTATCATCATATCTACACAGCTCCAACTGAACAGTGGTTAAGGCCTGTATCATCATATCTACACAGCTCCAACTGGAGAGTGGTTAAGGCCTGTATCATCATATCTACACAGCTCCAACTGAACAGTGGTTAAGGCCTGTATCATCATATCTACACAGCTCCAACTGAACAGTGGTTAAGGCCTGTATCATCATATCTACACAGCTCCAACTGAACATGGACTATGGCCTGTATCATCGTATCCAATTGTCTGCAAGCTTCCCCGGCAAGTAATTGAAGTAATCGAGCGCCAGTAGAATGTGCTTAGGGTACGCGAATGCGAAGTGCCTCACGTAATGTTCCCGCTTATTCGTTCGTAACGGCACCTTTTGACATTGCAGGTATGTACACGATTTTAAATGTTCTTCAATTAAGATACTGCCTTGTGTTTGGTATGCACTTTGTGCCTGAAAACGAGCAGTATTTGAAGTATACAATTTGTAATATGGCAAATCAAAGTACGCATACTGCAGGTTGCAAACTCTCGAGAGATATGATGCTATAGCAGCTGCTCGATGCAAAATAATACAACCGTATTGATCCATTGATCCGTTACATAAATTATAACAATTCAAAACACTTAAACAACTCAACGTTTGGGAACAAGGCAAAACCTGTCTAACAAAAATAAAAAGAACCAGGCTCCGCGTACAGTTTCTACGTACCCTGAGAGCTGTTATTACTTTAATATTTCAATAACTTAGAGTGCATTTTTTGTATTCATAAGTAAATCCTTGGAAGCCCCTCCAAGGGTTAATTAAAATGTATCAGTTGATGGTTTGCATGAATTAGTACTGCAGCTAGGGTACCATTGGTCGTAATAGTAAATACTTATTAGATGAAGGTTCTTTCGCAATTAGTTGGTAGATACGAGTATTAGGCCAACAAACACTAATGCCTGTAGCTATTTTTTTGCTATTATTATTCAAATTTTACTAGAACAAACGACCAACATAAATGAACAAACAAAAAACGAGCATGAATTAGAAAGGGTAGTAATCTTCTAGAAAAGTTAATGTTCTAAAACTAAAAATACTGATCGGTATTTCGACGTGAGTTTGACTGAGTATCGATACATGACCGCGGTTTCGAGGGCCCACATTTCATGTCTGCTGCATGCAATTGAAGCGTGAAGAAGGGTGAACTTTGTAGCGGCGTTTGCCAGTTGGGGCGTGGACCAAGTTTTTTTTTATAATAATGGATAATGAACTTTAATGGCTGAGTCGTGATGCGTAAATAATAGATGAAACACAAGGCGCTCTGCTAATAACGGGCTGGCAGACAGAGGGCATGAGGGGGCGAGACGGGCTCTGTGTCGACTGACGGACAGTGCAAGGACGGGCGCTTAGTTGAGGGACGGCAAATACTCCAGGGCTCATAATTGACGGACAATGCAGGTACGGAGTCCTAGTTGAGAAACGGCGAACAAAACAGGGGTTCACTTTTCCAGTGGTGGTAATGGTACGGGCTCAAATTGAAAGAGGGTCAATCACGCAGGTTCAACTTACGGACAGTGGAGCAGTGGGCACCGGAGAGAAACGGGAATATGTTTAACAAATTAACGGGGTATAATGAGTGCTACACGATCAAAGGATTGTCGACCGGAACATGAAAACATCAAAATCGTCGTTTAGAGCAGTACAGTGAGGCGTGGCAATATTCAGTCGTTTTGAAGAACACGCAGGTGAACTACCAAGATTTTCGTGACAGTACAGGAATTACGACAGAAGATTGGGACAGAAATTGTAAACAATCGGTCAAGCAAATCAAAAGAAGAAACAATGGAGCAACCCAAACAACAAACTAATCTATACTTGAAACAACATTTTCAGATTATTTTGTCGATCTCTCCCTTGTGGACCTCAAACAGGATAGCGAAAAAATAAATCTCATTACTGCAATACGGAGGTGAGTCTGTTCTTAAAGCTTATTGAAGATGTTGGAAACGGCCACTGGAGCAACGCTCGTCGTCCGTCGTCAACAAGAGAGAGGACCAACACACAGAGTAACCAGGACACGAAACATCCCAAGGATCAGTCATTATCGGGATGGGTACCCCATTGTCAGGGTCTAACATGCGTACATACCCGGCGATCCGGTCAAAAGTGGAGCATGGACGTACGTAATGCAACTGCTGGGCAACACCGTGTAGATGAAAACTGTTTTCAACGACCTTGTCTGATTTCTTTGAGGTATATATGAAAACAGCTCCTATTTGATACTCTTTTGTGACAGCTTTGTTTCGTTCCCACCGTAAGGCTGTAGGCGAAGCTAGCAACATAAAATAGCTATCAATACTTGCTAGGTAGGTTTACAGCCCAGTACATGGCTTCAGTGCTTGCAGACAATCACAGAGGCTGCAGTGCTTGCAGACAATCACAGGGGCTGCAGTGCTTGCAGACAATCACAGGGACTGCAGTGCTTGCAGACAATCACAGGGGCTGCAGTGCTTGCAGACAATCACAGGGGCTGCAGTGCTTGCAGACAATCACAGGGGCTGCAGTGCTTGCAGACAATCACAGAAGCTGAAGTGCTTGCAGACAATCACAGGGGCTGCAGTGCTTGCAGACAATCACAGAGGCTGCAGTGCTTGCAGGCACAAGCGCAGGGCTGTATTGTATTCAGTTACAAGGAATGGATACAGTGCTAGCAGATGCAATTTCATTGTTCAATGCATGCAGACTGAAGCGCAGAGTCGCAGTGCTTGCAGACACTTGCGTAGCGTTGAGGGCAAGCAGACACAAGCGTTTATGGCCTCACATAAGCAACTTGTAGAGTGTCGCAAGCCTCCTACACTGGCGGTCATAAATAAGCTGCAGCAGATGGAAATACCCAAAATGATTGAGGCTTTTGCCACGGAGTGACAGACAAACAATAATTTGAGGGAACGTAATTCTAAAGCAATACCCGAGGCATAAAAAAATTATTGGCAGTTGAACGAATATATTCGTGGTAGAAATACAATTGGTAGTTGAAAAAAAGGACTGTCCTACAATTCGAACTTGAAAAACTATTCGTAGCTAAAACATATTTTGTACATGGAAAAAGCATTCGTGTTATAGAATTATTTTGTCATCAATTCCACAACATTTGTACATTGAGCTGTCAATTCGTTCGCGCACACACTCTCCAGATGTAGAAGTAGTTAAAAGATTAGGACTTGGGACATAAAAATAGAGTTGGTTAAAATGGGATTTTTTTAGGATTTAGATGGTGATGCTGTGTGACCCTACTTCGTTAGGTCTCCTGTGAGTACGTACATCTCACAGCTCTCAGTGACAGCATTCTTCAAAGTACACTAGATTTTGAGACATCAAAATTCTGTTTACAATTTATATAGGTGGAATAGGGTCCATTTAATATCATGGCAGTCATTTAAAGCGTCGAATAAGTATAATATAATTTATGGAGCGCATTAACAATTACCAGCTGAAGAAAAGGGCACGAATGACCAGCGTTTCGAAGAAGGACATTTTGCCATTCTGCTTGTGTGAACACGTTTAGTACTATTACTACTCAGCGCCAACTCTCCGAGCTGGTCAACTTCCGTAGAACAGGTCATTGTTGATATGCAATAGTTTGGCTTCCTAACAATATATGGATATTACTAATTGATGTGATCATTAAATTATTTGGATCAGCAGCCGCATTCAGCTGTTAAACTTGAACGCGTCTGCGTTGCAAATTGTCTGAATTCTTCTTGACCGAGAAAATGAGATTCCTTAGGATATTTTGCATTCATTTTTTTTCTACAGAGCGCTTGCTGAAAAAAATATTAACAGATTGTTTAATGCTAACACTAACCTGGCAAAATGATGAGGTGAAAATTTCAAAGTCTAGTGCACCTTTAAGCTCTCAAGAACTGCCTATCACCAATAACCCATCTCTTCAACATATTTCACCATGTGCTCCCCTACATCCAGCTGTTTTTACTGTCAGCAACCCCTAGCTCCACCAATCCCTAATATCAGTATGACCTACCACAAACAATCAACGTATACAGAAGTACCGATAAACCATCAATAAACCCTAGCATCGTCACTCGTAGCCATCAGCTGCACCAAGCATCAGCATACCAGACAGACACAACAAACAACTCCTGCCATCAGCTGCACCAAGCATCAGCATACCACACAGACACAACAAACAACTCCTGCCATCAGCTGCACCAAGCATCAGCATACCACACAGACACAACAAACAACTCCTGCCATCAGCTGCACCAAGCATCAGCATACCACACAGACACAACAAACAACTCCTGCCATCAGCTGCACCAAGCATCAGCATACCACACAGACACAACAAACAACTCCTGCCATCAGCTGCACCAAGCATCAGCATACCACACAGACACAACAAACAACTCCTGCCATCAGCTGCACCAAGCATCAGCATACCACACAGACACAACAAACAACTCCTGCCATCAGCTGCACCAAGCATCAGCATACCACACAGACACAACAAACAACTCCTGCCATCAGCTGCACCAAGCATCAGCATACCACACAGACACAACAAACAACTCCTGCCATCAGTACATCTAGCCATCAGATTACCCATGGCACCAGCATACCCTAGCACACACAGCCCATTGCATCAGTAGTACCTACCATCAGCAACCTAACCCATCAGCATATCCTACCTCAACAACATTTAGCATCAGCAAACCCTACTTAAAATAACTCCTGCCATCAGCAGCACAATCCACCAACACGCAAGTCATCCACGTACCCTACCACAATTTATTCGTTCCCCCAGCACCCCTATCATCAGCACTCCTGCCATCAACACACCATACTCACATGAAGGGTCAGACCGTCGAGCAAGGGTTGTTAAATCAGCCCACACACCTGACCTAAGTGCCCCGAGTTCGGCCATGGACGCTGGTCTGTACCACTCTGCAGAACAAGGAAACACCAGTGGCATCTGGACTGCCGACTGCGGGTTCTGATTTGCGTTGCGTGCTCGAAGAAGTTATCCGATACAGTAAAAAATTTAGTGGTATGAGGTCTAGTGCAACTACTGTGTAGCTGCTGTTAAAGTTCGGGAATGAAGGGTAATTGTGGTTGTTTTCTTCTTCGAGAACTCTAGCTCAGCGGGATGAACTGTCATCATGGTGATGAACATCTCAGTAGAACTTTTCTCACCTCCAAGACGAGAAATTTCACTTCCATATTGCTGACAAAGTTCCTTACCTGAAACAAAAGAGAAATAATATATTATTGTAAGTGAAATAATGAAAATAAAAGATTTTAAGGCGCAGTTATAAAATTTTAATCAATTCGCGAACGGGATTAGAATACAGAACAAAGACCTTCTGTTAATTAGAATACGGTGACAATCCATGCTCTTCCAGTGCGGTTAACGGATATGAGCGGATAATGTAGCTGACTAATTTTGATGTAAATTCTTTTTTTTTCATTCATATTAATCTCTGTAATCCATGAGTAGATTTGATAACAATGAAAGAATCTAACAGGAAAGAATAAATCAGAAAACTTATTTTATCGGTTAATTGCAGTTTTAATCTCAATGTAGCCAGGAAGAGAAAACAAATCGTTGCAAACATGAGTTATCCATGTTCAGTTTATATTGATTCTTTTGAGAATCGAAAGACATAAACAATAAATTACAACCCGGGCGAGAACACGAGGTCAGGTCTCAGCGTTACCATCGTCTCGTCAAGGTGTTTCCTTCATTCGAAATGATCACCTGGATGTTAAATTAAGGAAAGCATTGACGAGGCTGTACTACGAGACAAAAGGATCCATCCGAGTAATTTTAAAATCACAAACTGATGTTTGATTTCGAGATTGCAAAGTTGTGCGCGAGAAATTTGGTCATGGGGATCAACTGAATTTGCCACTCGAAGCCAGGACTCCAGACCGAGTAAGTTGATAAACCTTCTGCGGACCCTTACGACCGCTAATAAGCGCCATCGGGCGATTCCTTGTGTGATAAGAGGCCAAATACAAGCTCTAAAAAAGACCAAATGCAAGCCCTAAAAAGCTCATCGCGGGGCTTTTCCATCAGTTGAGGAAATATTTCATGTGGCAATTCTGAAACACATACAAGGACCTTTGAGTCACGAAACAGTGTTCCCGTAAATACACATTCTCTCTTCCTCTCTCATTGTCCGTGTTGTCAAGTGTTTTCTATGTCAGGCAGATAGTCGTTAAACGCAGTTTTGGGAAATACCATCTGGTCAAGCATTTATTAGTTGTTGCTCTGCGAACTGTACATCACCACGTTTTAGTTTCTAATTTCCTGGACGTAAAATTATAAACGAGACTGCACGATTGAGAGAAATTTGCCAAGCATCAAGCTGTCAATGGATCCCGAAGAAACCATTGACTGTGAAAACTCTATGCAAATTGGACAAAACACTTTGCTTAAATTGATATATAAAACTTTCTGAGCGGACAATCCAAGACAGTCATCATTTTTTGAATTATGGTACTTAATCGATTGTCACAAGAACCGCAGAATAATGCTACTCAAATCCTTATCCCATGCACCATAGGACTAAACTCCTCAAACCAGTTTCGCAAGCACCGCAGAAATATAATACTCAAACCATTATCACAAGCATCGAAGAATTTTACTACACAAATCATTATCACCAGCATCTCAGGACTCCACTACTCAAAGCCTCACATGACAATACAACTTCAACCATTATCACAAGCTGTACTATACTACTGCAATGCAGGACTATACTATTCAAACCATTATCACAAGCACATTTACTATTTCTCAACCGACCATCCCAAGCGTCCATCACTGATAGCGCAGGTAACAATCTAAATCATCGCAATTATAGCCCAGTCGTGAAACCAAAGCCTCGTTTCTATTACCAAGCCAACTATCCCAAGCATCCATGTAGGCAGTAGAGCAAGTGTAAGGGTGGGGAGTCAGGTGAGTGCTTGGTTCACAGTGAAAGTGGGACTGAGACAAGGTTGCGTTATGTCTACCTGGCTCTTCTATTTCTACATGAATGGAGTGGTCAGGGATGTGAACGCTAGTGTAATGGGTCGCGGATTGGAGCTGTTGGGAGCAATTGGGCGGAGTTGGCAATTGAGTCAGTTAGTTTGGCTGATAATTCAGTACTGGTAGTAAATTGGAAGGAGATTTAGATTAGGCAAGTCGGAGTTTGGTAAAGTGTGAGCGAGTACAAGCTGCGAGTTAATGTGGGTAAAAGTGAAGTAGTTAGATGTTCGAGGAATGTCGTTGCGAGCAGAATTAGTTTCCTCCTAAATGTAGAAGTATTGGAGGATGTTAGTGTTCGGAGTACCTGGACTCTAATGTGGAGAAGTCTGAACTAGTGAAAACCGGGATGAAATTGCCAGTGAAGGAACGGTGTAAAGTGTTGAATTAGCTAATGAGTGTAATGAGCTGTAGGACGTTAGGTCTGGAAGAAAATAGAGGTTTGTATGAGGGGGAAGACGTATGAACACTGTCCTAGGGAGTTGAGATGTGATAGGCGAAAGCAGACGAGAAAAGGTTGAGTGCTTCAAGATGAAATGTTTGAGGGTCATGGCCCGAGTGATGCTGAGAGATAGAATCGAAAAGGACGTGGTTCGGATTAGAACGGGGATGGTGAGGAAATTGCAGACAGAGTAGACTCGCGTGTTCTGGGATGGTTCGGACACATGGTGAGGATAGATGATGCGAGATTGACGAAAAAGGGGACAAAAGCCGTGATGAGTGGACGTATGCCTAGAAAGAGATCGAAGTTTGGGTGGATGGATGGCATGAAACAAGGCGTTAGGAAAGAGACATGAGAGTGCAGGTAGGTAGAGCGTACAAGAGACAAGCGTTAGTGGAGAATTATTGTGAATGAATACGTTTGACGCTACCCTGGTGTGTTTTCCCGCCCTCGGCGTCTCGTTCAGAAGCGGGGAATGGTCGTGGGTGGCGGTGGGCCCAATTACTATGACGTAGCAAGGGGTAAACCAGTTAACTTGATCGGGCCATGCTGCTGACACAAATCTCGTACCTCCCTCCAAACCCGATGCGTGTGTTGCAGCGTCTCCTGGCCTGACCCTTTATCGAAAAAGGGCAAGGTTTGTTTGCGTGTGAATGCATGAGTGAAGTGTAAGGTGCGCCTGGCGTGGTCCTCCCACTTCCTGGGAATTTGGAAGTGTCTGTATATAATTTTCCCGATCATCGCTGCTCTAGAACAGCCAATTAGCCGGAGAAGCGCTTCTTTTGCCCAATCAACTATCCCAAGAATCATCGTTATTGCCCAGCTAACTATTCCTAATGGTCGCTTCTTTTACCCTGAAAACTATCCCAAGCTTCGCTACAATAACCCGGCCAGCAAACTCAAGCATATGTGCTAGTGCCTGCCAACTATACCAAGCATCGGTCTTATTACCCACCCCACTAACCCAAGCATTGTAACTAACCTGGTCAACTATCCCAAGCACAACGTCTATTACCCATCCCACTATCCCAAGCATTGCTTCTATCACACACCCCACTATCCCAAGCATCGCTCCTAGTGCCCACCCCACTATCCCAAGCATCGTTACTACACCCCGTCAACTGTCTCAAGCACAGCGTCTATTACCCACCCAACTATCCCAAGCATCGCTTCTATTACGCACCACACAATCTCAAGCATCGTTACTATACCCCGTCAACTATCCCAAGCATCGCTTCTATCACCCAACCCACTATCCCAAGCATTGCTTCTATTGCCCAACCCAATATCCCAAGCCTCGTTACAATACCCAGCCAACTATCTCAAGCACAGCTTCTATTACCCACCCAACTATCCCAAGCATCGCTCCTATTATCCACCACACTATCCCAAGCATCGTTACTATAGCCCGCCAACTATCCCAAGCACAGCGTCTATTATTCCCACACTGGAGCCCCCAGATCGCGCACCACGATCGCAGCGGGCGAAACCGCAGCTAAATCAATGATCGGCCGCCGCAGGCCGGCGGTCATCCGTCATCATTGAGACGAGGAGGACAACGGGAGGAAGCTGTTGGTTCAGGAGTGCAGGGTAAACAAGATAGTGTAATGGAATGTATTTCAGAATATTTTGTCCAACTCTACCTCTTAGATCTCGGAGAAGTAATGTATTTATATGGGGATGTAAGTCAAGCTATGAGTGCAGAGGGAGTGATTTGCTCGGACTTGCCGCCTTGACACGACTTCAACAAGAGAATATAAATATGAACTATGCTGCCTTTACACGACTTCAGCAGGAGCATGGATATATGAGCTGTGCTGCCTTAACACGACTTTAACAAGAGAATGGGAATTTGAGCTGTGCTGCCTTAACACGACTTCAAAAAGAGAATAGGAATATGAGCTGTGCTTCTTTAACACGACTTCAGCAGGAGCATGGAAATATGAGCTGTGCTGCCTTAACACGACTTCAGCAGGAGAATGGAAATATGAGCTGTGCTGCCTTAACACGATTTCAGCAGGAGCATGGAAATATGAGCTGTGCTGCCTAAACACGACTTCAACATGAGAATGGGAATATGAGCTGGGCTGCCTTAACACGACTTCAACAAGAGAATAGGAATATGAGCTGTGCTGCCTTAACACGACTTCAACAAGAGAATGGGAATATGAGCTGTGCTGCCTTAACACGACTTCAACATGAGAATGGGAATATGAGCTGTGCTGCCTAAACACGACTTCAACATGAGAATGGGAATATGAGCTGTGCTGCCTTAACACGACTTCAACAAGAGAATAGGAATATGAGCTGTGCAGCCTTAACACGACTACAACAAGAGAATGGGAATATGAGCTGTGCTGCCTTAACACGACTTCAACATGAAAATGGGAATATGAGCTGTGCTGTTAACACGACTTCAACATGCGAATTGGAGTATGAGCTGTGCTGCCTTAACACGACTTCAACAAGAGAATGGGAATATGAGCTGTGCTGCTTTAACACGACTTCAACAAGAGAATGGGAATATGAGCTGTGCTGCCTTAACACGACTTCAACAAGAGAATGGGAATATGAGCTGTGCTGCCTTAACACGACTTCAACAAGAGAATGGGAATATGAGCTGTGCTGCCTTAACATGACTTCAACAAGAGAATGGGAATATGAGCTGTGCTGCCGCCTTAACTCGACTTCAACAAGAGAATGGGAATATGAGCTGTGCTGCCTTAACACGACTTCAACAGGAGAATGGGAATATGAGCTGTGCTGCCTTAACACGACTTCCACAAGAGAATGGGAATATGAGCTGTGCTGCCTTAACACGACTTCAACAAGAGAATGGGAATATGAGCTGTGCTGCCTTAACACGACTTCAACAAGAGAATGGGAATATGAGATGTGCTGCCTTAACATGACTTCAACAAGAGAATGGGAATATGAGCTGTGCTGCCTTAACACGACTTCAACAAGAGAATGGGAATATGAGCTGTGCTGCCTTAACATGACTTCAACAAGAGAATGGGAATA
>SDVV010038291.1:0-10749 GCA_016164225.1 Gammarus roeselii
TATTTATATATATATAACGCAACGCGCAACGCTCGATGTGCGACGCGACGCAGCGTAATTCAACGCACAACGCAACATTACGTGCGATGCAACACGCGCTGCAACGCTAGATGCGCGATGCGACGCTCGACACGTGAAGTGATGAGCGATGCGATCTTTAAAATACGCGACGCAATACATGACGCAACGCTTGACGCTCGACGCGACTCTTGACGTGCAACGCGACAGTTGACCTGCGACGTGACGCAACGCGCAGGGCAACGTGTGATGCGACGCTCGACGCGGCATGACGCATTGCAGTACAAACGACATTAAATTTTTTAATAACCTAGAGGGTGTACACTATGATATTCATTCGCGATAAATATGGATCGAACCCCGAAAATTAGTGGCAAAAATCATTTGCAGCTCAAAAAATAGAGCCCACATCAGAAGGTCGATATCCGATACGAGCAGGAATTGGTCGGTTAAAGCCCATGATTGGAATCAGCTCGCGCTTTGGTGCCGAAATTAGCTGTCAGATGAGCGCTGTTTGCGGCCTGCAGCGCGCTGAGGCCAGAACAGCTCTGAGGACGGTGGGGCTTCTCGAGTGTTAGCGGGACGGCGACTAGGCTCTGGTTGTGGCTGGCATCGGTCGAAACAGATTATACAAGCGTTTGCCGCAAAATAATGATGCTGTGGACTAGAAACGTCTGCTAATAAGATCTGCCCATCATTTACCAAATGCGCACTCTGTAACATTTATGCGAGTAACCAATTATTTTACAGAACACACCACCGCCCATCATCACAGCGAAATAATGCCTACTCGAGTGTGGTCCATGAGTGTGCTCAATGATGTTCCTCCAACGCGAGGCCGCCCATTCTATCACGCCCGCTTCACATCTTGACATGGAGATATTCTCTGACGAACGTACAGCCTCTGGCCAACGTCAGATTGCTTGTGCTGTCAATACGTTCATGATCCAAGTGGTAAAGAGAAATACAAGTGACAGCAATATCCTTGATCTTCTATTTAGTGCAACCGACTTTCATGTCACGAACCTTGAAGTGGGCAAGCCGCTCGAAACTGGTGACCATAACTGTTTCCGTTTTAGAGACAGCTCGAGCTCGAGTCATTAATTGATGATAAAATTCCTTACTTCAGCTTAACTAATGACGTCAACGCATATAACTCTAGGACGTGACGCTAATCAATCGTTGAACAATTGTTTGACTTCATTTACAAATATTGAACACGAGTTTATCCCGCGCAAAGACAAGATAATAATTGAAAGTCATGACACGAAAACTCCAATCGATATCATTCACCCTGATTTCAAAAGGTCTTCGATTAAGTCCTTCCAAGACGCTTAGTTAGTAAATTGTACAGCATCGGTATTCGAGGCGAGCCAAATACTTGGTTAAATGTTTGCTCACGAACGAGCGACAGCGAGTCGTATTTAACTAAGCTTCTTCCCTCTGGGGTAACGTCACAAGCAGTGTGCCTCAAGGATCCATGTTTGGTCCAGTCGGATTTATAATATTTATAAGCGATCTCAATATAAATAAGCTTTCGAACATTAGAAAGTTTGCTGACGATACCAAGATAGGCGGAAAAGTGTAAACCGAAATTGTGTGACAGCAGATCCAGTCAGACTTGAACAAAATTGTTGACTGGTCAGCGAGTGGTAACTGAAATTCAGGGTCAACATATGTTAAGGTATGCACATAAGTAATTATAATCCCAAGCACAGATATTCAATGTCCGAATAAACTGATTCTTGTCACCGAAGAGCAAGATCTAGGTGTCATCCTTAGCAACGATTTTATAAACAGCTAGCAATGTGATGATGCCGCCAAAAAAGGGCAATACAATGCTAGGTATGATATCTCGTACTATCTCGTACAAGTGCAGATACAGTATTCTTAAGTTATACAATGCATTTGTTGAACCATATTTCGAGTATTTCGTCCAATTCTGGTCGCTATATCTCAGACAAACGTAATTAAATTAGGGAAAGTTCAACGTGCAGCTACCAAGCTTATCTCTTCTCTCTAACTCGACACTAGAAAAGCGTCGAGTTAGAGGTGACATCATCGAAGTGTGGAAGATTATGAGGGGTAGGAAAAACGTCGACCTAGTAATATTTTCCCCTCTAGATACAAACGGAGTGACCAGGAATAATGGATGCAAACTCGTTGGTAAGTGTTTTCACTCGACATCACGGGCAATTTCTCCACGTATAGAGCTGCCGAGGAATGGAACAAGCATCAAGCGGAGGTGTAGAGAGCAATACATTCGAAACGATCAATTCACGACTCTACAAGTTCTACCAGAATCAGCGGAAAAAAGTTCCGGCCGTAGCACGCGTACCAACATATTCGTAAAAAATGGTGTCAGGCATTAAAATTTGTGCGCATAAATTTGCTTGAATTAGTACCAGCACGGTATAAAAGGTGCTCGGCATTGGTACCTACGCGTCGCAAAATGGGGTCCATAAACGACACAAGTAAGATTGGTTTAGCAAGGAATAAAACTGTGACAACCGCAAATCAATATTTTGGGTCAAATTGTTACGAATGTCATCGTTACCTACTGCAATTACCTACTACAACCATTCCCTTTCATGATATCATCATACAGAAATTACACAGACATATGATGCTCTCTAAGGCTTTCTACTTCAGAACTAATCTTCTTACAATCACAAGTCAGCATATCATGGGCCAAAAGTACTGTTATTGTCTTCTTACACATGTAAACACTCGTAACCCTCTGTATTTCCTCTGAGAAACCCAGCTGTTAGTGCCCTCGGATCGCCCGCATAAATGCCGTGATGACACATCAATGCCAACTGTCACCAACGGAAACCCGAGGGCTCAATTGAAATTTTAAAAGTCTTCCTTGGCATGCCAGAGTCTTTGTAGCTTTGGGTCTATTATGTTGAGCAACGAAATTACTTCTCATTTAAAAATCAATGCATTGAATCTTTGTTGGGAAAAATTTGAACTCAATTGAACTCCAAAACCGTCAATTTGCCGAACAGTCGAGAACTGCATCATGAAAACTTAAATTTTTACCAGTTATCATCGTACAATATTTCACAATTCATGGTCACACGGGAATCAGAGTAAATGGTTTCAAATACATTTTTGACTTGTGTTTTATCATGTATTATAATTACATTTTTGTAATGTGTAGTATTTCGAAGAAGCAACTCTCAGAAATTCATTTACAAAATAATTATCTCAGAAATGCAAAACGATGACACTCATCCAGCGGCGTGCAGTATACATACTTTACGGCCCAATCTCATAAACATCCAACAGTGTGCAGTATACGTAACTTAAGGCTTAGTCCCATTCATATTTCGGCGGGGAGGGTTTTGAATACCTCTACCCCCTCTCCGCAGCCTGGGATTCGTGCATAGTGGTGTGTAGTAGTATCTCTGAGTGGAGGCCTACCGTGTGCGACGGTAATCTTGTTTCTGACAGGAAGAATGGTTTCTGGTGAGGTTGGTTCACGAACAAATTGTGACATATTTCTGGAAGCAGCGGATGTTGAAGGCTTATCGCAAGCTGTAGTGTGATGGTGCTCGTACATGCCGCTGTGACTTTCATTTGTTCTTGGTGAGAGAGTACTCGTTCTAGCCGCTTGTGTCAGGGCTCGTTCTAGCCGCTTGTGTCAGGGCTCGTTCTAGCCGCTTGTGTCAGGGCTCGTTCTAGCCGCTTGTGTCAGGTCTCGTTCTAGCCGCTTGTGTCAGGGCTCGTTCTAGCCGCTTGTGTCAGGGCTCGTTCTAGCCGCTTGTGTCAGGGCTCATTCTAGCCGCTTGTGTCAGGGCTCGTTCAAAATCTACTTGTAGTGGTGTTTGTTGTACAATCGTGAGACGAAAATGTTCCAGCCAACTGCGATTGCATTTCTCTAACAACTTTTACACGAGAGGGTTTAATATCGTCCCATGAGCAGAGCCTATTCTGCTACCACTGCTAACTAAATCTTTTCCAATTGCCCCGTTTGAGTGTGCATTATCTGTTATAGATGGCAATGCTAATATTAGATTCTAGTTACGATTTGACTGCTCTATTCCAGCTTCGTGTCCCGTGTGACTGCTTTATCTTAGCTTAATCAGCCATGTGACTGCTTTATTTTAGCTTAATCACCCGTGTGACTGCTTCGTCTTAGTTTCATCAGCCATGTGACTGCTTTAGCATAGCTTAATCAGCCGTGTGACTGCTTTGTCTTAGCTTAATCGGTCATGTGACTGATTTATCTTAGCTTCATCAGCCATGTGACTGCTTGGTCTTAGCCTCACCAGCCATGTGACTGCTTTATCTTAGCTTCATCAGCCATGTGACTGCTTTATCTTAGCTTCATCAGCTGCGGGCCTGCTTTATCTTAGATTCATCAGCCATGTGACTGCTTTATCTTAGCTTCCTCAGCCGCGTACCTGCTTTATCTTAGCTTAATCAGCCGTGTGACTGCTCTATCTTAGCTTAATCAGCCGTGTGACTGTCTTCGTCTTAGTTTCATCAGCCATGTGACTGCTTTATCATAGCTTAATCAGCAGTGTGACTGCTTTGTCTGAGCTTAATCGGCCATGTGACTGATTTATTTTAGCTTCATCAGCCATGTGACTGATTTATCTTAGCTTCATCAGCCATGTGACTGCTTTGTCTTAGCTTCATCAGCCGTGTGCCCGCTTTATCATAGCTTCATCAGCTATGTGACTGCTTTATGTTAGCTTCATCAGCCGTGTGACTGCTTTATCTTAGTTCCGTGGGCCGTATAACTGCTTTATCTTTGATTCGTATGTCGTGTGACTGCTTTGTTATAGCTTGTGTGTCGTGTGACTGATTTATCTTTGCTTCATGGGCCGAGTGACTACTTTGTCTTAGCTTTGTCTTTCGTGTGTCTGCTTTATCTTAGCTTCGCGTGCCGTGGGACTGCTTTATCTTAACTTCACGTGCCGTGTGACTGCTTTATCTTAGCTTCGTGTGGCACTTGCAGTACGTATTCTAGGAGCGCGTGACTGCTATATTCTACTACTGCCTAGCATGCAGTGATAAATCCACACACAGTATACTAGACAACGCTAAATATCGTTACGTGTGACTTCTTGTTCTAGCTTTGTAAGGCCAAACCACTTTATTTTATGTTCGTGTAACACTGCTTTATCTAGGCACGCGTAACTTTTTTGTTTTAACATTTTGTGATCATGTTTATTCCAGCCACTGTGACCGAGTCATTCGCTGGCTTTGTGAGTCAGCACTTAATCTGCTTCGTCTAGATACCTGTGATCGCTTCATACCTGTGATCGCTTCATACCTGTGATCGCTTCATACCTGTGATCGCTACATACCTGTGATCGCTTCATACCTGTGATCGCTTCATACCTGTGATCGCTTCATACCTGTGATCGCTACATACCTGTGATCGCTTCATACCTGTGATCGCTTCATACCTGTGATCGCTTCATACCTGTGATCGCTACATACCTGTGATCGCTTCATACCTGTGATCGCTTCATACCTGTGATCGCTTCATACCTGTGATCGCTACATACCTGTGATCGCTTCATACCTGTGATCGCTTCATACCTGTGATCGCTTCATACCTGTGATCGCTACATACCTGTGATCGCTTCATACCTGTGATCGCTTCATACCTGTGATCGCTTCATACCTGTGATCGCTTCATACCTGTGATCGCTTCATACCTGTGATCGCTTCATACCTGTGATCGCTTCATACCTGTGATCGCTTCATTTTCTAGCCTTGTGTGGAAGTGTTTATTTCAAGTACGTATGACCTCTTAATTTCCTAGCATTGTGTGGAAGCGCTCAAGTATTCCTGCCAAGTGTGACCTTTTCACTTTCTAGCTGCTCTGTGTGGCGGTGTTTATTCTAGCCACGTGTGATCGCTTAGCATCCAACCATTGTGTGTCTGAGTGTACTATTCTAGTTCCGGGTGACCGCTTCCTTTGCTTGTGTTCAGCTGCATTGCATTGTTTGCTTTGTGTGATGCATTGTTCAGCTTTGTGTGATGCATTGTTCAGCTTTGTGTGATGCATTGTTCAGCTTTGTCTGATGCATTGTTCAGCTTTGTGTGATGCATTGTTCAGCTTTGTGTGATGCATTGTTCAGCTTTGTGTGATGCATTGTTCAGCTTTGTGTGATGCATTTTTCAGCTTTGTGTGATGCATTGTTCAGCTTTGTCTGATGCATTGTTCAGCTTTGTCTGATGCATTGTTCAGCTTTGTCTGATGCATTGTTCAGCTTTGTGTGATGCATTGTTCAGCTTTGTGTGATGCATTGTTCAGCTTTGTCTGATGCATTGTTCAGCTTTGTCTGATGCATTGTTCAGCTTTGTCTGATGCATTGTTCAGCTTTGTCTGATGCATTGTTCAGCTTTGTATGATGCATTGTTCAGCTTTGTGTGATGCATTGTTCAGCTTTGTGTGATGCATTGTTCAGCTTTGTGTGATGCATTGTTCAGGTTTGTGTGATGCATTGTTCAGCTTTGTGTGATGCCTTGTTCAGCTTTGTGTGATGTATTGCTTGACGCATTGTTCAGCTTTGTGCGATGCATGGTTCAGCTTTGCGTGAAGGTGCTTGTTCTTGAACAGCAAGTGACCGTTTCAATTTCTGTCACGGTCTTCCAGTGCTCATAACAGCCACGAAAAATAATAATGCATAAAGTAATTATTCTAGACATAAGTGGCAGTGCTTTATTCAAGTTATGTGGGATTGCACTTGTTCCACATTCCTAAATACACGTGACTGTTCGTTCCTGAATTCGTGGCTGACTGAATGCAGTGGTTATACCAGGCCTGTTAACAAAGTTGTGAAGCATAAGAGCTATGGAACCTGTTATTCCTTCACGATCAGTCGCAGAGAAGTTACAATGAAAATCCATGCACTTGGATCTGAAACTCAATTTTTTTGTGCGAAAAAGTTTTTTTATCAGTGCTCGGGTAAAGTTTTCTTTTTTACGCTGTACTTTTGATGTAGGTAAATCTATTTGTATTTTTTATGAAGAAGAAACACTGTTGTGATCTTGTTTTTCGCTTATTATTTATTATTGATATTTTATTTTGCAGTTAAATTGCATTTGTTGGAGGACATTTTTTAATATGAAATATTTGGTTTTTTTCTTTGCCTAAATATGGGAGCCATATCACAGGGACTAAAACAATGCCTATGTACCATCGTGCTGACGGTTATACCCAGATATCCCTGCACGTAAAGTACATAATTTTTCAGTGATTCTCTCAGGAAGTCGACCTGCAAATATCTCCAAGGTATTTCATATAAAGAACTTTTCCATCTCTGAGTTATGCTCCAACTAGAGACCCTCGCCTCAACCTCCCTCGGCATTCCCCCCCCCCCTCCCACTTCATAGAGGAGTCGCCACTGAGCCTGCTAAGCCCAGTCCACATATCATTGCTTATAGCACTACACGAGCTTGGGCAAGGTGGTGAGGGGTGCTGGCAATTGCCACACAACGGAGAAAAATTGATCCTTTCTCGTATAGCCATGTGACCAAAAATGAGAGAGGTGCCATCTGGAGACGGTAATTCATTTTGGGCCACGCGGTTACATAAAAAAGTGCCACGTCTTCGCTATTCCAAGGTTTATGTTGGTGTCTAGAACACGTCGTCCATAGCTTGGGTAGCGCTATTTGCAACGTACTATTCATCACATGAAGTTGCTGTCAGATAAGCTCTGTTTGAGACCTGTTACAAGCCTGTTTCAGGCATGTTTCATTCCTCACTCACCGCTCGCTGCTGTGGTCACGAGGCCACCAAGCATCAGAGATTTCCTAACACAAGTCTCACTGCCATGGTCACGCCACCCAAAGCATCAGAGCTTGCCTCCCACAAGTCTCACTGCTGTGGCCACGCCACCCCAAGCTTCAGAGTCTCCCTCACACAAGTCTCACTGCTGTGGTCAAGCCACCCCGAGCCTCAGAGCCGCCCTCACACAAGTCTCAGTCTACTACTGTGGTCACGCCACCCAAAGCCTCAGAGCTTGCCTCTCACAAGTTTCACTGCTGTGGTCACGCCACCCCAAGCCTAGCCTCCCTCACACAAGTCTCACTGCTGCGGTCACGCCACCCCAAGCCTAGCCTCCCTCACACAAGTCTCACTGCTGTGGTCACGCCACCCCAAGCCTAGCCTCCCTCACACAAGTCTCACTGCTGTGGTCACGCCACCCCAAGCCTAGCCTCCCTCACACAAGTCTCACTGCTGTGGTCACGCCACCCCAAGCCTAGCCTCCCTCACACAAGTCTCACTGCTGTGGTCACGCCACCCCAAGCCTAGCCTCCCTCACACAAGTCTCACTGCTGTGGTCACGCCACCCCAAGCCTAGCCTCCCTCACACAAGTCTCACTGCTGTGGTCACGCCACCCCAAGCCTAGCCTCCCTCACACAAGTCTCACTGCTGTGGTCACGCCACCTCAAGCCTAGCCTCCCTCACACAAGTCTCACTGCTGTGGTCACGCCACCCCAAGCCTAGCCTCCCTCACCCAAGCTTCACTGCTGTGGTCACGTCACTGCGGGCCTCAGAGCCTCCCCCAGTCTAAGCTTGGTTCCCCAAGACTTAATGTATACAGCCGATATTGAGACAGACAGAAGCTAATGCAGGCTCTGTTACCAGAGTCTGCTGAATTACATTTAGACGGACATGGATAATGGCCGAAGCTGAATGAATTCATCTTATTATGTATTCTACAGGTAGCGTGTCATTGAAGACCTTTCTGGATAATACAAGATGACGGACGGTTCCCTTTTTGAATTAATAAGCCCGACCCATTGAAAGCGGCATTAAAGGAAACTGTCCCGACTTTTCGTTTACTTTTATCAATGCATAATATTTTTACGATAGCAATATTCCTAAGAAGCTGAGAGTCAGAGTATAACTACCAATCGTAAATACATAACAGAATAGCTCTACTAGCTCTAACATGACAGGCTACACAAACGGTATCAATAGAGTAGAAAAGTGTTCTAAAAGTGTTCTCTAGGGATACAATAAGCAATGATATAAATTTTTAAGGAGGTATATAGTAACTTTATTGTAATGAAACATTCTTTTGTGGTGTAGGTAACTTGGGCAAAAATTCACAAAGTTCGATGGCTTCAGCATCACCTCAGAATAACAATCTTGTACCGCGAGTCAATCAGCCTTAGAACTTGTTTGGCAACTGCCTTTCTCGAATTCAAGATAGCGACCAACATGTTATAACTTATTCTGAAACGAAGAGAGAGTCAGCTGCCTCCCTTGAACTTGTTAGCAAGATAATAGATGAATAAATGAAGAGCGAGTCAGCAGCCTCCCTTGAGAGTGTTAGCAATATAATCGATGGATAAATGAAGAGCGAGTTAGCAGCCTCTCTTGAGTTTGTTAGAAATATAATAGAGGAATTTCGAAAGGGTATGCCGACCAATGATAGATGATGTGTTCAGACGCCGACGTATCATTGGAGATGATTGCACTGTCACCGGAAATAGTGTTGATGGTTGCTCTCGATAATAAGAACCGAAATTGTAAAATCAGGATTACTAACAATAAAGAGAATGCGGGTGATAACCAAGAACATCTGCGCTTAAAAGTCGACAACATCATCAAATGAACTGGTGCTCAGTGTTGCTTCGTTGCTGCTCTCTGTGTTGGGAACCCCCGTCTGTCGAAGACAGGATACAGGCTGAAACCACGCTCTATCGTAGTAACATTGTCGTCTGAACATGACCGAAACAACGTGCTGAGACAAGCTTATAAACTCAGATCCATGCTCGACGGCCTATACATTCAGACGAACGTTTGTCTAAACGCTGTTCTTGAAAGTCAGAAGCAAATGGACGAGTTTAGGATGCTGTAAGATCCTACACCAGACGGGATATTTCAGTGATTTGAACTGATCAGCGTCACGCTTAAAATCTCAAAACAAGCGGCACCAACAACATACATCACCTCATCAACAACAACAAAACGACAACGTTAACAGAAACACTCATCAGCAGCACTGGTGGCGAGGCAAATTGTGTCAGAAATTACATGAATAACAGCATAAACAATCAACAACAATAGCTCGAGTCTCTGTGAAACAATCGCTTCGACAGCATCATCACATTTTAGATCATCTACAACAAAAGACAAAGGAAGAAGAAGTGGATCGCCGGCAGCCAGCAGTGTTGGCTGTTGCTTGAGAGGGTAGCGGCAACATCTGCAGCACCATTGCCAGCAGCAACAACAACAGAAAGGAGTCTTTTGGTTGCAGCAGCAGGCCCAATTCAAGCGAGGCCTGCAGCTCTGAACCTAACGAGGCTTGCTCAGAGAATGGGCCCAGACACAGTCAGCGTCCCAGCAGGCCCAATTCAAGCGAGGCCTGCAGCTCTGAACCTAACGAGGCTTGCTCAGAGAATGGGCCCAGACAGTCAGCGTCCTAGCAGACCCAATTCAAGCGAGGCCTGCAGCTCTGAATGTAACGAGGCTTGCTCAGAGAATGAGCCCAGACAGTCAGCGTCCCAGCAGACCCAATTCAAGCGAGGCCTGCAGCTCTGAATGTAACGAGGCTTGCTCAGAGAATGGGCCCAGACAGTCAGCGTCCCAGCAGACCCAATTCAAGCGAGGCCTGCAGCTCTGAACCTAACGAGGCTTGCTCAGAGAATGGGCCCAGACACAGTCAGCGTCCCAGCAGGCCCAATTCAAGCGAGGCCTGCAGCTCTGAACCTAACGAGGCTTGCTCAGAGAATGGGCCCAGACA
>SDVV010038292.1:0-10749 GCA_016164225.1 Gammarus roeselii
CAATCATAGTTACTTTATGTAAACAAAATATTGTATTCATTACTTTTTTGGTATCCCTGATGCAATAGAAAGCATAGAAAAGAACAACAGTAACAGTGCACAGGAGAAAACAAGAACAAATCATATTGGCAAGGAGGAAGCAGCAGCAGTGGCTGGAGCGTTCAGCTATCAACAGTCACCACGCATCAGTGTCGTGACGACTGTCATTGTGAGTGGTTGTGTTGAGAGCATTCTCGACACTGAGAGATCAGCGTTGCGAATTGCGATTGAGTCCACAATAATTATGTACCTGTAATATCGAGTGTGTTGCTTCACGCATTCAAATTGGTGGATGCTTAATTGCTTCTCAGTTATTGATGACACGTTATACCAGCAGCATTATCAAGCTGCTCAGAATTTAGAACAAGAGTGAATTGTATCCCTTCAGTAACCAACGGTGTAACGCAGGGAACCAACGTGCCTAGGACTACGTGATAATGGCTGAGTCACCTAGTGGGAGCGGTAAGGCACTCAGTGGTGTTTGGAATAATTTTTCTCGTGAAACTGATGACCAAACAAAGGGCTTGCTTTCTAAAAAATTGTACTCAAGAAAAAGACGATCAACTCCTTCACTTAAGAAACATTTGAGATCGATGCATAATTAAGAATATCAAGAGATGATAAGTGAAGAATCCATGAAAGAAGATCAGTCGAAAACTGATGAAACTCCAACGGAGAAAATTAAACTGGCTACGCAACAGCAACAAATTGACGACTGTTTTAGTGTTAAAATTTGGGACGCTTCTAATTCGAAATCAAAATGTTTAGATAGAAAAATTGCAGAAATGATCGTTATGGATGATTTGCCCTTCAGCCATGTCGAAGATCCAGGATTTATGCGCCTCATGCACTGCTTTAGTCCGCAGTACAAAGTGAAAACTCGCACATTTTACTCATAAATGATATACGGACCAACGTATGAAGCTGTATCATCCAAAATTTGCGCTCTAGTCAAAGATCTCAAAGAAGAAGGTAACCATTTATCTTTTACGACTTATGCTTGGTCTGACACATCAGCAAACGTAGCCTTGCTTGGTTTGACAGCGCATTCAGTCAATCAAGATTTCCACAAGGCTAATCTGATGCTATCTGCAGAGCCTCTTGAAGCACGACATTCCGCTGAACACCTCACACATAAATTTGATTCCATGCTGTCGCATTGGAAAATTCCATCTTCCAACGTACACTGTGTTCTTCGCGACTCCGGTGCCAACATGACGATAGCCCTGTTTCTCACGGAGGTGAAAAATCTGGATTGTACCATTAATAAACTGCAAATCACTGTAAAACAAGGAATAGCCTCACAAAAAAATGTTACTGATATAATCTCTAAATGCCGAAGCATATCAACTCTTTTCCATCACTCAGTGATGGCTCAGGACGAGTTTTAAAAAATGCGTGAAAGACATAGACAGACAGGCTCTCAGTGGTTCATGACACACCAACGAGGTGAAACAGCACGCTACACATGCTGAACCGCATGTATGAATTCAAGGAGCCAAGGACTTCATGCAGCTTCAAATCAGAGGGTAGCCACACAAGTGCTAACCAGTACTGAGTAGACCATTCTTGCCAATTGTGTGTAAGCTCTTGAGTCCTTCGAGGAAATGACCAAGCAAATGAGTGCTACCATTGCTTCAGTACCGGATGTAATTCCAATAATTCAACCATTGAAGAGAGTCTTGGCCATTATTGACACCGATGCATCGTTTTCTGACACTGATTCTGACAATGACAAAATAAAATAAAAAATATAAACAAAAAAGTTTATTCATACACAGATAGTATGTTCTTAGTTTGAAACAATAAATTTGTGCATTGTAAATCTAAACTAGGATAAATGACAAGATAAGAACGTGTAACTATGTAGATGGAGCTGCGTGCGAGCGGTATTGAGCCATTCTACTATCCAAGCTGGACATACGATCACGACTATTGCCTGAACATGTCATGACTAGAGAGCTATCAGGGTATGCTTTAATGTACACAATAAATATGTACTGTATCCTATTGACATAAGGTGTTGCGATTTGACAATGGGATCTTTTATACAACAATTAGTTAGAGTGAGAATCGCTAATTCAGCAGTACAGCCTAATTCGTTGGGTTGCAAGGAATGCGACGATATGAGTGGGTTTGTGCGAGACAGAGTCACTGACAAAAATAAAGAGAAAGTATCAATATTATAATATATAATCAACTTAAAAAGGTTTCTTCGTACGCGAGTGGTGTGTTATTCTCGTAGAACATTGAGCTCTCTATTGTGTCACGACGAAAGAGCTATCAAGGTAGGTTTGAGGTGCACAAAAAGTATGCATTAAATCCTAATGAGATAAGGTGTTGCTATTTGATCTTGAAATCTTTTGCATAGCAATAAGTATGCATTCTATAGTTCAAACCCACAGCCCAATTAACTGAACAGCAAAGAGTGTGACGGTATGGGTGGGTCTATGAGAGTTACAGAACCACTGGCATAACAAACAAACAAGAAATAAATATATTTACATTTGTATGTATTCATACACAAACCAGTGTGATGTTTTTTGTGGCACGGTAACAGAGTACATACTTATACAAGGAGAAACATATATATCTAGATTGAGTATAAGCAGTACATACATAGGCACAAATACACGTAAAATGCCTTTGAACAATAAAATAAATAAATATACGCAATCAGTCTGGAGTTCGTGTAATGATAGGCGGGACCATCAGGTCGGATTAGGTGACAATACAGAGTCCATCACTGAGTGTAGGCAGTCGTTATTCATATCATCCGCCAAGTACAAGGGTCAAAGTGTCTTGGTGTGTGGATGGGCCTATGTGAGTTGGGGAGCTCATATACTGATGGAATGGTATTATTGTACCGTTATAAGTCCATACAAAGATATACACACATTTGAGATTCATATGAGGATGGATATACGAATTCAAAGTGCATTTGGTGATGAGTACGCCAATTTAAAATACATATGATGATGGGTCATGACCTTATAGCGTTCATCAGATCGTGTAACCTACTAGAGTGAACGTGTGAGTGACCGGTAGCGAACATCTAACTTTTAGCTGAGCATAAGTATCAACTTTTCCGAATATGTATAGAAACAGGAGAAATAGCCACGTATATTTAAATTACATAATAAATAGGCGGTCCATCGTGATGACACATAGCATTGCGATCAGACTTATGCTTTTATGACGTAATTGGTTGATTACCTGCCTGATACGTTGGGAGGCAAAGGTTGTCTGGTTATGTGTGGGAGTGAGTTAGAGGGCCTCTGCCATAAATGCGTGTGTGATCCGGGCCGGGCATATTTGAAGCGACGCTGTGCGAGGAGATCCCTGTCTTTATCCGTGACGTTAAATTACACGCTTTGCGGAAGTATGAAAGTAGTGATAATGAATCTCATTGTATCTTTCACTATCAGGGATAAAACAGAGTCGTGAAAGCTTTGGCCCCAATCTCTGTTCTTCTGAACTTGGTGTCAATGTTATTTTCATTCCGGGTTGATCGATGATGATCCGCTTCTCGAGTTGTCAACATAACACTGTTTGAACAGGAAAGCTTTTTCTGAATTTTAAAAACTTGTATTACTTCGTGCAGCTCTAGTTGTTCTTGGATGTTCAGTCTCCCGAGTTTTTTTAGAATTGGTGTCACGTGGTCTTTCTTTCTAAAGTTCCCATTGTGTGCTACTTTTGTGGTGAATTTATACTACGTTGAATGTCTTAACAGTAATTTTTTGTGCACTTTCCTTATATGGTAGGGTAGAAGTTTGTATGTGAAAAAATCAGAGCATTGATTACGAGAAGTCTGGACTTGAAGTCGAGTTGTTTTTTCGTTTGACTGAGAAACATGAGTGTACCATTCAGTTTGGAACAGAGCTTATAAACATGTCCAAATGTCATATTGAGATCAAGCCACACTCCCAGACTTTTGTCTTTGTTGTCAAGAGGGAATTTTGCGCCCATACAATCAACTTCAAAATTCTCGGAAACTCTCCGTGTATTTGCTTTGGATCCCAAGATAATTCCCTCTGTTTTATTTGTATTAACTTTAAGACCATTCGAGGAATACCAGTCTTTTATGTGGGTCAGCGCTGTATCTGCATCATTCTTTAGCTAGTATTAGTTAGCGTGTTGATATTTGTATTTCGGGTAGATGCAGCAGCTTCGTTCCAAGAATCTATCTACCCCATAACGCATTATCCAGTTTTGAACCAGATATATCGGTCTTACCATGCGAATAAAACCTGAAGACGTGGATGTATTTTCGTCATTCACGCGAGTACACTCGCCAAAGGCGGCTTTCCAGGCTTACGGCTCTTCCAAGTTAAATGCATGTTTACATCGATATCATCGCTTTCTCTTTTCAGTCACGGTAGGTTCAACTTCAATGTTTTTTTTATGGGAATGTCAGGATAGCCATAGGCAAGAGTTGTGCACGCATCGACATAGTAATTTAGGTGTTTGATGAGTTAATGTGGATATTGATTAATGAAGAGTAATTTACCCTATTTTGGTTACTCAAAAAGTTAATAAAGAATGAGCTTTTGTGAGCGATAAGAATTCAAATATATGGTGCTTTCACTTTCAAGGCACGATCTGACTCCCAGTTATTTTTTCCACATGGGAGGTTGAGTATTATGGGCGAGCACCAATAAACAGACACAAAGACAATAAAGGTACAGGTATATCTTTTTAGTGACTATAATTCCACAAAACTTATCTTGTTATGGCTATCCGAGGATAATATAGAAGGTTTTTTCTTACTGACGCCGACATTCCCATTCAGTATATTCCCGCAGATTTACGAAATATACATAATTCTCTTAGCACTCAAACGTTCGAGAATCAATCCTCCCTTTTCATGTTTCATTTCCAACAATTTTGAAACAAAGTCAGAAACACAATTGATTTTATTGTACAATTTTACACTTCTTATACATGTTACCGTTTTATTATCCCATTTGACAATATGAATACTTCTAACTTTAAAAGTTTTTTCTTCACATGACATCTCCTCGGTATCACTGTCACTGATTTCCATTCCACTTAATGTATACCACGTTTTTCCATATTCCCACTAATTTCCATTTCGTCTAAGGGTTGGGTGTACTCCCCCAATTTCACCCAATCTTTATACGCTCCACGTTTGGATGTTAGAGGTAAAGCACTTTCTTTACTGCTCGTACCCTGTTGAGCACTGTCTATCTCTTTTTTTTTTTAAACCTAGGTCCGGTTTATTAGGTTCTACCAATACGCTCTTTGCGGCCTTAGTGCTTGTATTTTCTTGTCCATTTTTAAGAATATCATATTCAAGATAATGCTGTCCTCTGAGATGTTGCCAAAACTCGAACATGGATCTTGATTTGCTTATCTTTATCTCCGCACTGCCAATAACACATACCCCCGTTCTATCCTTTCTGGTAAAATAGATCCATATCATACTTGGCGACATCCTTCTACAACAAAAGTAGACCGTTAGCTAAATGACAACAACCCTGATTTCAATTTTATATATACCTTAACATGAACATACAGGGTTGATGCCTGCATATGCCAGCATAATTCATGCGTATACAAGGTTGGTGCCGGCATATGCCGGGATAATGTAGGCATATACAGAGTTCATACTGGCACAATGTAGACACACACACACACATTTGTATGCATATACAGGATCGGTTCACATCTGTAGCATTTTACCTCTTATGAAGATGAACAAAGTTCCTTGCTTTTTTGTTACACGATATTCAATGTGGATCAGGTTAAAAGATCTAGTCATCCTGACCTAACCTAATCTAATTTAACCAAGAATTATGAGTCATCGTTTGAGATTTCCTGCTTACGTATGATACTTATTCATAGATTTATGATACTTTTCATATCTATCCTCTCCACTTACTCTACATTTGATTAATCCTTTGCAGTTTTGATACACACTTCCAATTTTGATCAAGCAAATTTTGATCCATTTTCATATGTAAGTTACATCGTTTGTTCTGATTGTTTTACCCATTTATATATGTTTCTTGAATTTTAAATGTTATTCACACCCATCAAGACTTAACCTAACCTTATGTATGGTATTCAGTCATTGATATAAACATATGAGCCCCTCCACACGACTCTAAATAACACTTAACATTTATGTTATTTATTTCGTTGTCACTCTCGACCCCATATTGGTTAGCAGAGAGGCCCCATTTTCAAACTTAGATGGATTGAATGTTACAAGTAATTTATATTTGTACCCAGTTTAATACAAACGGACACATGGTTTCACACTATATATATTTTTTTACTTCATTATCTCCTGGCACTACATCCTATGACGACTTGCACCTCTGATTTACCTTTCTTTCCTACAATTGTCATATTCTTGACGATGACTCCGTTCCAGATGTCGCCACACATTACTCGTGGATTTATGTTTGTTCAATTTTATTACTTTTTTGCAGAGATTACAGACCCCCGTTACCTCATCATTTTCGAACAAACGGCGTCTCAAGCTGTACCCCATCCTTCCACAAAAGAATCACAAACTTGACTGAGCAAGATCTGATCGGACTCTGATTTATATTCTACCAATCTGTATCACATCTAGAGCATTTACCCCGAAATAGGTTTATGTGCATCGTTTCACGCCTTGAAACATATTCTTCGACCGATTTTGACAATTCGATGTTACCTCCGACTGACACGATGTTTGCAATTCATTGCCTAACCTATGAGTATCAGGATAATATAAACATTTGATTATCTTGATACGGATAAGTTTCTCGAGTCCAGCACTTAAAAGGGGCCGGTAGTAGCTGCAAGAAAACACTGTTTCAGGAAAGGCACTTATGAAACAAGTCCTTCCCGCCACCTGTTACCACTGTGTTTACAGTGGCCACGGGTTTCCATATCGGGCAAGGCATCAACAGAAGCTTACCACGTCACTGTAGAACTATCAAAGATCTCCAAGCTTAGCTATTGGCTATGCATGGGCAACCCCGATGGAACACCCAGACAGACAATTCAGGCTGTATACATGAAAAATGAAAAAAAAAAAAAACGTCGTGGAGCATGTACAGTTAGATAACATGTCGTCTGATTGCTAGCTCCCAATTCTACAGCTTCACCAATCTTTCATCCTAATTTTAGGGAAGGCTTCACAGATTGTGAGGCCAACGCTCGAGCACTTGCCGAGCTGAGGTAAGAGAATGAATGCAATTAAGAAAATTGAATATTTCAAAATTTTGAATTATCTTAGACCCAAATTCTAATACAGCTATATCCAAGATTATAAGGTGCTTTTTAAAAAATAGCAAGCTATTCCACCTCAATTCTTATTGAAAACATGGAATATAATTTCCTCACAGAGCCTTTTAAATTCTAATCCTAGAATGGATCTTTTTCAAAATCAGTCACTACTGATTTAAGAACCTTAGCTGCAATTGGAATGTCACTGGTATTATGTATTTACCTTGTTGGATATCGTTGACAATTATGTTATTTCATTCAAGGTAGCAATGACTCCTATCTCATTCTCAAATGTGTCCTGTAGGTTTTTATTTTGGTGCAGTTTTATACCATTCAAGTGAGTCAAGACAGTATCCTACTCTGAAATGAATATGAATAAAGTTAAAAACCTTCACTCAGTCACTAGAAAGGTAAAAGAATTTCACTTTGAGTACAAACAGGTTGTAATGTTTACTTGACAGAAGTTATAAATAGCTTAATTATCCCGAAAGCAGACACACTTGCTTTCATCCCGAAAATAATAAACAACGTTGGTATAATGATTCATCCGTAAACCGTTCTGCGTTGTTTCCAACATACTTGCTGGATGATTTCTGATAACTGATATGCCTTAATTTGTTGTGTTCAAGAATGCCCTATGGCATTGTGTGTTGTTGTTCCTGAATCATAAATAACGTAATAATTTCCTGTTGTGCCATGTTTGTTTGCATATGAGTGCACCTACAGTTTCTAGGTCTTGTGTTTTATTCTTCTGCTATGGTAATTTTATGCGTTGATATGTACAGTATTTCTAACACTACCTATACATTATTTTTACTATTTACACTACTGATTATATATACCCAAAACAATGTACTAATTGTAATAATTTGGATTGACTGTGTGAATGTAGTGCGGCGAGAGTTAGAGTCAATCACGGTCTTTCGTGGCAGAAGACGTCCACGGGAGGAGACGAGTGCGTGCGTGCTCCTAAATGGCTTGTTAAACGTTGACTGCGCGAAATGAATGCTTGAAACAATACATGTTCTGACAACAGTTAAGTAAAGGATAAAAACTAATATTAACGTAAAAGACTGCTAAGATTCCATGAGAACAACAACCTGTCATGACATAGTTCGCTGTTAAAAATATCAGTAATTACACACGTACGAGAGCGCTCTGTTTAGAGAGTCGGGGAAAAAATTGAGTGAAAGTACAGCACGATATATAATATGTTTGAGTAAGTCGGAAAATGTTTGTTGTTCATAAATAGCAACATGACTGACGTGAAATACCACATTAGAATTTATGCATAATTATTTGTAATACTGCTATGTATGTCATATGAGGAGAATTTGGTTCATATTAATTGAGAACCACTTAAGTGCAAGTGGACAATGAGTGAGTGTACACAAGAAATGAACCCGTGATAGTTCTGGAATGTGAGTGACGGTTGGTGCTGTTGCTTTAGAGGCAGCGGCGGCAATTCCAGCGTGAAGATGAAGGAAAGTGCCAGCCGTATTTGGTGAATTACACGATGGGCTTAACATGAAGCTGCTCGATGAGCACACATGGATATGAAACGATTATAGCATAGACATGAAACATAATGAGCGTAATGAGATAATTTATAATTATACATGAATCAAATATGTATTGTAACAACAGTAGGAATAGTATTACAGTTATAGTAGGGGAAAACATGATACGGTAATTATAGTAGGGCGAGATCATAGTAGGGACAGTAGCGGGGCGATTAACCCCTACACATTTACGTGTTCGTTAAATTACTTGGATCAGCGGTCGCATTCAGCTGCTGAACTTGAACGCGTTTGCGTGGCAAATTGACTGAATTCTTCTTGGTCGAGAAAATTAAGTTTCTTATGATATTTTTCATATTTTCCACAAAGTGATTCCTGAAAAATAATTGATAGATTGTTTACCACTAACTATAACCTAGCAAAACGAAGTGGTGAAAAATTCAAAGTCTAGGCACCTTCACGCTCTGTACAGTCATGACATAGCAACACTTCCCATTTACATCAGGCGTCTTCATTTAATCAATCAATAAATCGATAAATTATTCGTTCACAATTAAATAAATGACTGATTTTTGTGTAAAAAATCAGAAATATCTATAGCAGTTTAGTTTTATTTAACATCAAACCAGATCATCCCGTCATTCTTTTGAGTGACTGTCCTAATGTCGATCACGTTTTGCCTTGTGCTGAATGTAGGTCATCACAGCATACACTTGAAGCCGAACTGCCATGTTTTCTTAATCTAACTAAAACAGCGCATAGTTGATCATAACTAATCGGTACGCAGAATTCTTGTGCTACCATTTATGCAGAATGTATATCGGCTTTCCATACGTATGTGTATATTTTCATGAAATAGCTCATGGTAGAACGGGTCATATTTTATCCACTCACGGTCCAATGCATTGTTCTGATGCATTGAGACCGTTTCAAGATTATTATACAATCACATTCTAATAATTTTCGCGGCATAATAAAACTTCTATGTGTATGCAATAATTGTGTGCTTTTTCACCCAGAGCTGTATAATTCCGTATCGTGTTATCCTACGTATAAAATTGGTTCTTTTCGCGCTTTCCTGTGGTTACCTACTACAACAGCAACCGGAAAACACGTGCGCGGCAGCATACCGCTGGAGATCAAGGAATCAGAGGTGTTTCCAATTATGTTGTATTAGTTCATCATAAAAGATCTCACGCTCACCACGAAATTGGTTAAGTTCACAGTCAAATCTGCAACACAAGAACTGTGAACACGCGATTTTCCGCCCTCTGTTCAATGGATCAGTCGAAACAAAAACACAATGTGATTTAGGTGTTGCCCTAAACTCAAATTAATATCTTGGATTCAATAACGCCTCCATACGGATACTAGAACACATAAATTGTTCCTAGTTCATGCAGACATGATCAAATATTTCGTCGATTACTGGCACATCACCGTTGATTAACCTGTAATTTCTGTATTTTTTTCGGGTCACGAAAATTAGCTCATTCGGGGTGGTACCGGTGATCTTTGCTGCACCGAAATCATCCCTCAATGAGTTCAGCACAAGATGACATTATTTTAAAGAGTTAGGTGACGCACGTTAACACAAGGTGAAACCACTCTGGATGTAACATTGGCGAAGTGACTTCCAAGTCGGACTTTGGATGTCACTTTTAGCCCATTACTCCTGAGTCCTGCGAGACCAGCAATATGATGGTTGCATAAAGGCTGTAGATATGTAGAGGTCCTTGATTGACCCTACATTATTTTAAATAGCACTAAACTCATTATTTGTGCATCACAAGCACTATTACGATTAGGCAATCACATATTTTGATATTGTTGCATATATCTGTAGGTAGTAAACAACATTTCGTTCAGCTAGCACAAACAGCTTACAATTATAGTTGCAGCGCAACAATAGGATTCAGAGAAATATTCTGACAAAACTGGC
>SDVV010038293.1:0-10749 GCA_016164225.1 Gammarus roeselii
TTAGATCATAAAATCTTGATCGGGAACCTGATGCAATTGAAAAGGAAACGTTGATGCTAAAAAATAAAAATAGCCTTTTCTCTGAAAGGAACTTCAGATCGAGGAATGACTGGATTGTTATCGACAAAATTTTATAACTCTAGTACGTAGATGGAGCCACGACTCCAGTAACCGTGACTAATTACCTCAGTTCCGTATCACCAGTGGTTGTGTTTGATAATTTTCATTTGTCATATTGATATAACAGAACACTCAATTTAAAAGGTCTCTGATATTCATATTTAGCATTCCCTAAAATTTGAACGTTGCTGTAATCTATTGAATTAACTCTTCAATATATAATTTCATTCAGAAGAGGGCATCTTTTATACCATTATTTCCACCCAAGAAACGCAAGTCCAGCAGCTGACAGTGTCTGAGCTATCCCTTTAGCATTCCCTTACTCATTATATATAAAATACAGCATCAGAGGGCCTCATCGTGTGATTATTTTGGCCTCTGATTAGCGAAGGGGTGCCTCGGCCCACGTCATAAAACCTCCAATTGAAAAAAAACTATTTCGGGTCAGAATTTTTTCTTCGATGATTAATTTTGGAGGCGGCTTCATTTGTGATTTCGATTTCACAAGGTACCGTGACATATTTGGAGTGCTGGAACTGGTGTAGATCCAGACTATTTTCCACTGATCCAGTTTTTCAACAGATGTCAATTTGATTAAAGTTTTATTTCTGTGTGTTCAAACAGTACCTCGTTTTTTCTTTATGCCTTCGACTGCATGTAAGACACTGTTAACTAGGCATCAAATTTATTGGATCTGTATTACTTATAGGGGTACAGACAACTGCTGAGATATATTTTGAAAGGATGCATAAATATACGGCTATTTTCCCCCTGCAAAGGCGGGTGGCTAAGTTGGGCTGATACAGAGGGAGGAGGCGCCCAATCTTCCCGCCACAAGACCGTTGTGTCCAAACCGAGGCTCGAACTCGCGACATGCAGCACCAGACGCTGACACGCGTATCCTAATGGTAAACTTTATTGATGGGAAACTGCTGTCACCATTATTCCAAAAAATCACTTTCTTTCCCCCAGTTCTCGATTATTTTGAGTTTCCACCGTATTTGCAATAAATATCACTTCCGACACCAAAGATCTCGCTACCTATTCACGGTTCTCGACGGCTAAGCAGTGCCCTGTTGCCCCGCCATATAAATGATGCCCATTATTAAGTTTGAGGTAGCAGGCGCCTCAATCCTTGCAGTGCCTCAAAGGCCTCCCTACCACCAAGAAAAAAAATCAATTCAGATAGTTATTAGATACGTTTATCGGTTTATCAGAGTCCCCGTTTAAATGTTTCCTGAAACAATTTTCCTGAAAACCATTTTCGATGAAGAAAAAAATTATCACTACAAACATAAAGTAAGAAAGTACGATTTATGATTTTTTTCCTTTTTTTCTAATAAAGCAAACGTTTAACTCATTATACTAATTCTGAGTCACTATGGAAAATTTAATAATTGGATTTAAAAATACGATCATCTCGTATGGTTTGCGGAATTGAAATGTTGAAGGCCACACGTTTTTTTTATGAACGTGCTGCAAAGGCTTGTTCTCTGGACATGAGAATAATAGTCATCCCACGCTGGGGAGGTCATGAAAATGATGTCTGGTCTGGCAAGCCATGAGATCATTATTGTGAAGTTTGTCAACGCATTTTGATTATATTGATATAGTTCTCTCTCTTCACTTTGAAATGTGAAGCAACATTAATGCATAATAATAACGTGAATCAGTTGAAATCCTGTACGTTTATGAATTTCTTTTCAAGAAAAAAAAAATCTCTCCGCTTTACAACGAACAGACAACATGGATGGTAGTAGTATATATAGCACCGAAACGGCCTACTGAAGGATAATAGATAGGCGTTAATAGAGTTACTTTTGGTGGGCGGGGTAGGGCGCGATGCATGCAATTTGACTCTACCGGCCGTACGGGGATTCGCGCAGAAACGGGGGGCGGGGGGGGCGTAAGGTACCGGAACTGGTTTGGTGCGTGAGTCAGTGAGCGGAATGATTATACATGTTAACGGGTTATATATTTACATAAGGGTATTAGCATTTCAATGCTTGAGGGGATATTGCATCTTCGTTGCTGTCATATTGCATTTCAATGCTATGTCCTCTGAATGTTTTTTGGTGGGTATTGATAAACATACATTTTATAGTAATTTTTTAGTGCTAATAATTTTCATGTGTTATTATATATTAAAAAGCCTCACTTTCCGGACACCTTCATGATGATAGTTCAACCTCGGTATCATTTTCTACGTTGCTCGCTGTTGATCAATTTTATACGTAGCATAGATTCAATTAGTTTATTGTTATTTTTATCCGATTGTATTAATCAGTACCCTTGCGCTAAGCTTTACTTACTCCTGCAATAACCCATTCATTGGTATTTCGTTGTGAGCTTACCGATGAAGGAAAATAGATACAATATTTACAGGATTACTGAATCATTCCTAGAGAAGAATCACTTAGGAGTATAATTGACTCAATCGATGCTTGATTGGTGGGTTCGTAGCGGTGGGGGGTTGGGATATTTTTTGTATGTTTTGTTCATTTATCACTATATATTTTTTTATAGGATTAGTGTGGTAGGCATGTCTTATAACTCAATTTGCAGGCTTAGTGTGCGAACGGCCTTGTTTGTACCAGCCTGAAGGTAGGATTGAAGGCGAGGTTCTGTGTTTCCTATCTATTTATTTCATATGTTTATAATATCTATAGAAAATAGTAAGGATTATGTGTCAGATTGTTTGCGGGTTAATGTATATTTATTTTTTAAGATGCTGTATTTGCGTTACGAGAATCTATCTACCCCATATTGCATTATCCAGTTTTGAAACAGTTATATCAGTGTTCCATTAACGCGGTGTTCCAATAGCAAAAATTCCTCATCGTTTTCATGGGTTTCGTTACAGTTCTTTCCAATGCATTTTTTTTCAAATGCCTATTTAGGAGTACAATGAGACAAGTTTATTATTATAATTTTTTAAATATTTTAATATACATAGGAGCATACCAAGATTATTAACATTTTATGAACATTTTCAGGATAAAACCTGGTGAGGTACAGGTACTTTCATCATTAAGTCGACTACATACGCCAAAGACGGTCTCACCTGGCTTACGTCTCTTCCATATTGAATCCATTTCTTTATCGATTTCATTAGTCAAGGCACATCGCTTCCTCTTTTCAGTGACGGTAGGTGTATTTTCAATGGATTTTTGGGAATGTCCGGGTGGCCATAGGCAAGAGTTGTGCATGCGTCGAGATAGTAGCGTTTATTCTCAAATTTACTGAGGCAGTTTTTGATAGTGCGTACAGTTTGGAGTTGACATGCTTGCGCACGAATGTTGTGTATTGTCTCAAAGTGTGTGTATGTTTTCTGGTTATGAAAATTCCTTTATTGTTCATGTTTGATTTTGGATTGTGTCTGGTAATTGACACCATTAGCAGCTGATTTTGTTGCGTCGGACTCAAGCAACATGCTGTAACACTTGGGTTGTGAGCAGATGATTTCACTCGGGTAGTCATCAGTTGTTTCGCTTTCCAGTAGTCCTAGCTGTCCTTTCTTGGATTCATCGAACAAGGGGGGATTTTTGGGATAGTTGGAGAAGTCCATGTATTCAGCCAGGGGAGCTTGGCGCATGTCCGCTTCAATGTCGGCCGCACCATTGAACTGGATCAGCAACGAGTCAGTGTCCGAGTAGATGAGCGAGAAGTTGTCACCGTAGCGTGGCTTCAGTATGTCATAGATGAAGCTGCAGACTTTTGCTTTTGCTTTTTCAAGCACGAAGAATCCAACTTGGAGTGAACGAACCATTCGGATAATTTTTTATGCTTGAGGATTCACTGGGATATCCTTTATACGAAACATAACTTTTTCACACCGAAATTTCGACGTGAGCATTTGGCGAAACATAAGTAATGACTTCGACCACCCTCTCTTGTGTTATCTTGATCCTTGGTACTAATGACAGTCTGCTGGTTCTTTATCAATGATATATTTAGTCCTCACCTGAAGCTGTCGACTCGTCATATCGGGTTGAGGATTTATCATCTGGGTGCGCTTTCTTCTCTGATAAAGGACGACCTTTGGGAGAAGTGTATGCAATACTTGTATTCATATCCTTGTAACCAAAACTTTGTTTTTTTAGTCTTCAGCGAGCTTTTTATGGACGCTAATTTTTAATTACTGTTACATGTTCATAATATCGAATCGTTTCAGATTTCTTCTTGCTACTATCAACATTTTCAGTCGTTATATTCCTGCAGATTTCCGAAACATTCATAATTCTTCTAGCACTCAAACGTTTGAGACATGATTCTCTCTCCTCATGTTTCATTGCCAATAATTTTGAAACAAAGTCAGATTTACATTTGATTTTATTATGCAATTTTTACACTTCTTATACTCAACACCCTTTATTTACCCTATTTGATAATTCGGTTTCCTTCAACGTTCGGGATTTTTATGCACTTATCACGGATTGATACCGTCATATGCCGGTATAATGTAGGCGTATTCACGGTTTGATCCCGCCATATAGCGGCATATGGTGGAATAATGTAGGCGTATTCACGGTCGATGTCGGTATAATGTTGGCATTTACACACATTTTTGTAAAAGGGTTTCCATACAATGCCGGATGCATTAATACCTACGCAACCTAACCTAACCTTTAGAACAACATCCCTTGCTGTTTGATACAAGATATTTATCAGGCATCAGCTTCATGCTATGTTATGTTAAAAACAGTAATCATCCTATCCTAGACTAACCTAACTTATGCAGGGTATTCAGTCAATGTTTTATACGATGCATAATACACATCTCCACTTGACTCAACATTTTGATCTATCCTCTGCAGTTTTGATAACTTACACTTAATTATTTCTACTTCGCAATCAATCTCGAGTCATATATGTTACCAGAGAGGTCAGATTTTTTCAATCTTAGGAGACATGGTTTGCTCTCCCCATGTTTCATTACCAATAATTTCAAAACAGTCATATACACATTTAATTTTTATTATGCAATTTTACACTTCTTATACTTGACATCCACTCATTACCCCATTTGATAATTCGGTTTCCTTCAACGTTCGAGATTTTTCATGCATTTTATCACGGTTTGATACCGGCATATGCAGGCAGATGCCGCCGGTATAATGCAGCTGTATTCCCGGTTTGATCCCGCCATATGCCGGCATATGGCGGCACATGCCGGCATATACTTGTATATTGTAGACGTATTCACGGTCGATGTCGGTATAATTCGGGATTTACACACGTTTTTGTAAAAGGGTTACCATACACTGCCAGATACATTAATACCTACGCAACATACCATATTTTTTCAATCGACTTTTCATGCGTGCATATGATTTTTCAGTGTTTTAGGATTAATACATAACAAATATCTCCACATTTTTGATCAACCCTATGCAGTTTGAGAGACAAAGCCTAACGTATGTCTGGTATGCAGATATTGATATATACATATGAACCGTCCACATGGATGTATTTTACGAAGTTTTTTTTCAATATCAAACACCATGGACACACATGAACACTTTTGTACGCATTTCAGAATCGTCAACGTCACTGTGTCGACACATGTGTCGACACTATGCATATATACAGGGTCGTTAGCGTCATAGTGTCGACACATGAGTCGACACCAGGTTGGCATGTACATACATTTTGTGCAAAAGGGTTACCATACAATGCCAGATACATTAATACCTACGCAACCTACCATATTTTTTCAATCGACTTTTCATGCGTGCAGATGATTTTTTCAGTGTTTTAGAATTAATACATAACAAATATCTCCACATTTTTGATCAATTCTATGCAGTTTGAAAGGCAAAGCCGATTCTGATTTAGTAAATTATCAAAAACCTAACCTAACCTAACTTATGTACGGTATTCAGACATTGGTTTATACATATGAACCCCCATTCCACGCAATTATTTATAAAACTTGCGCGTAATTTTTTCTACTTCGTGGGCAATCTCGAGTCATATATGTTATCAGAGAGGACAGATTTAAAATCTTAGATGGATTGAATGTTACATGTATTCCATATTTGTCTCCATCGTCTAGATCATTTACCTCATGATAGAGTTATGACATCTTTTTCCATGCTTCGAAACTAATTTTTCTATCGCGTTCGACAAAAACGATATTTTTCTCCGTCTGACACAATGTATGCAATTCATCGCTTAACCTTTTAATTTTTAGGAAAATATAAACAATTTAATTTAGGATTTTCATAGTTTTATTGATTTTTTATCAGTATTAATTACAGATCTTGCTGGATGCATCATTGTTTATGCATGTTTTTTGTATCAATATGGTGCGTACATACAACCGTACCCATCATCACTTTGTATCAGTCTCTTCTCAAATTCCTTCACATAGTCAACCATATCTTTGATACGAATACGGAAACCTGCTCCATCCCCGTATCTCCATAAATGTAGATCCCAGCATTTACATAAATGTTCTTCTTCTTCTTCTTTGTGAACTTAAATTATTCGAATCTTATCCAATTCAATGTACCTTCGTTCTTTATCCGAAAGAAACTCCATCATACGCTTCAGATTTTCTTCAGTCCCTAGATAGAATTTATTTTCCACTAACCCAACTTTCTTACATGTGTGGATGTTTTCTGCTTGGGGCATATCAATTTCAAGATATACCTTCTTATTTTCTTTGAACTCTGTTACATACGACTGAAATGTTTCGAAATCAGGCCTTCAAGTCCTGTTTTCTTTATTGTCCTTCCATGTATGGAAAATAGTTCCCACTCTTGTGGTTCTTGTTCTCCGCATTTGTAGAAAGTTGATATCTCCACCACTTGTCAATATATCCTCGAACCAAGCTAAGTCATCTGCGGAGATTTTTCCATCTAACACTCGTAAACAAATTTTTGAGATGTGAACATCCATTTTTATTTATTCTAAGACGATACACACGTCTCCGCTTGTTCTCCACGTATCACTGACTCCATTCTCGGCGTGCAAATACCTTTTATAACTCGATTACATGTTACATCTTGCAAAACATTAGGCCCATCATCGCTCACCGGGGTCAACATGAATGTATGTATGTACGTGTATAGAGCTGTGTACGTACATGCATGTGTATATTCGAGCGTATGTACGTGTACATGTATTGAAAATATATATATATATATAACAAAATTTCAATTTCAATACAATTTTAAAATTAAAAATTTCAATACATTTTCAGAAAGAAAAAAATCGACGTCCGGACAAAGCCAAATCAATTTATTGATGTGATAACCTGGCTAGTAAAGAAAGGTCCGGACGTTGATTTTGTTCTTTTGGAAAATTTGTATTGAAATTCAAATTTTGCTATACATATATTTTCTTTTTCAATACATGTACACGTACATACGCTCGAATATACACATGGACGTACGTACACAGCTCTATACACGTACATATATACATTCGTGTTGACCCCGGTGAGTGATGATGGGCCTAATGTTTTGCCAGATGTACTGTAACATGTAATCAAGTTATAGAAGGTATTTGCACACCGAGAATGGAGTCAGTTATACGTGGAGAACAAGCGGAGACGTGTGTATCGTCTTAGAATAAATAAAAATGGATGTTCACACCTCAAAATTTGTTTACGAGTGTTGGATGAAAAAATCTCCATAGATGATTTAGCTTGGTTCGAGGATATATTGACAAGTGATGGAGATATCAATTATCTACAAATGCGGAGAACAAGAATCACAAGAGTGGGAACTATTTTCCATAGAAGGAAGGACAATAAAGAAAACAGGGTTTGGGTGACTGATTTCGAAACATTTAGTCGTATGTAACAGAGTTCAAAGGAAATAAGAAGGTATATCTTGAAATTGATATGCCTCAAGCAGAAAACATCCACACATGTAAGAAAGTTGGGTTAGTGGAAAATAAATTCTATCAAGGGACTGAAGAAAATCTGAAGCGTATGATGGAGTTTCTTTCGGATAAAGAACGGAAGTACATTGAATTGGATAAGATTCGAATAATTAAAGTTCACAAAGAAGAAGAAGAAGAAGAAAAACAATAATGGAAATGCGGGGATCTACATTTATGGAGATACGGGGATGGAGCAGGTTTCCGTATTCGTATCAAAGATATGGTGCACTATATGAAGGATTTTGAGAAGAGACTGATACAAAGTGATGGGTACGGTTGTATGTACGCACTATGTTGATACAAAAAACATGCATAAACAATGATGCATCCAGCAAGATCTGTAATTTATACTGATAAAAAATCGATAAAACCATGAAAATCCTATATTAAATTGTTTATATTTTCCTAAAAATTCAAAGGTCAAGCGATAAATTGCATACATTGTGTCAGACGGAGAAAAACATCGTTTTTTGTCGAACGCGATAGAAGAATACGTTTCAGGGCGTGAAAAAATATGTCATAAACCCATCACGAGGTAAATGATCTAGACGATGGAGACAAATATGGAATACATGTAACATTCAATACATCTAAGATTGAAAATCTGTCCTCTCTGATAACATATATGACTCAAGAATGACCACGAAGTATAAATAATTACGTGCAAGTTTTATAAATAATTGTGTGGAATGGGGGTTCATATGTATAAACCAATGACTGAATACCGTACATAAGTTAGGTTAGGTTAGGTTTTTGATGATTTTCTAAATCAGAATCGGCTATGTCTTTCAAACTGCATAGGGTTGATCAAAAATGTGGAGATATTTGTTATGTATTAATCCTAAAACACTGAAAAAATCATATGCACGCATGAAAAGTCGATCGAAAAAATATGGTAGGTTGCGTAGGTATTAATATATCTGACAGTGTATGGTAACCCTTTTGCACAAAATGTATGTAAATGCCTAACTGGTGTCGACACATGTGTCGACACTGCGACGCTAACGACCCTGTATTTATGCATTGTGTCGACATATGTGTCGACACGTGTGTCGACACAGTGACGTTGACGACACTGTAAATGCGTACAAAAGTGTTCATGTGTGTCCATGGTGTTTGATATAGAAAAAAAACTACGTAAAATACATCCATGTGGAGGGTTCATATGTATTATATCAATAACTGCATCCCAAACATATGTTAGGTTACGAAAGGTTTCTGATGATTTACTAGATTAGAATCGGCTTTGTCTTTCAAACTGCATAGGATTGATCAAAAATGTGGAGATATTTGTTATGTATTAATCCTAAAACACTGAAAAATCATATGCACGCATGAAAAATCGATTGAAAAAATATGGTTGGTTGCGTAGGTATTAATTTATCTGGCAGTGTATGGTAACCGTTTTACAAAAATGTGCGTTGATGCCGACAATATACCGACATCGACCGTGAATACGCCTACAATATTCCAGCATCTGCCGCCATATGGCGGGATCAAACCGTGAATACGCCTACATTATACCGGCATATGCCGGCATATGCCGACATATGCCGATATATGGCGGTATCAACCCGTAATAAATGCATGGAAAATCCCAAACGTTGATGGAAACCGAATTATCAAATAGGGTAAATAAAGGGAATCGAATATAAGAAGTGTATAAATTGCATAATAAAATAAAATGTATATCTGACTTTGTTTCAAAATTATTGGTAATGAAACATGAGGAGAGAATCATGTCTCAAACGTTTGAGTGCTAGGAGAATTATGCATACTTCGGAAATTTGCGGGAATATAAAGAATGAAAATGTTGATAATAGCAAGAAGAAATCAGAAACGATTCGATGTTATAAACATGTAACAGTAATTAAAAATTAGTGTCCATAAAAAACTGGCTGATGATTAAAAAAACAAAGTTTCGGTTACAAGGATAGGAATACAGGTATTGCATACTCTTCTCCCAAAAGTCGTCGTTTATCTAAAATGTGTACTAAGGGCATTAGTCTAGAACACCAATATATCAAAGAAAAAAAGTGCTCCCAGATGATAAATCCTACACCGCACCGATATGACGAGTCGACAGCTTCAGGTGAGGACTAAATATATGTCATTGATAAAGAACCCACAGACTGTCATTGGTACCAAGAATCAAGATAACACAAGAGAGGGAGGTCGAAGTCATTACTTATGTTTCGCCAAGATGCTCACGTCGAAATTTCGGTGTGAAAAGGTTAAGTTTTCGTATAAAAGATATCCCAGTGCACCCCCAACGTGTTCCGAGAACACGCTGTCAACGCCCCGCAACAGTCATCATGATACGCAAGAACAAAAAATTATCCGAATGGTTCGTCCACTCCAAGTTGGATTCTTCGTGCTTGAAAAAGCAAAAGCTAAAGTCTGCAGCTTCTTCAATGACACACTGAAGCCACGCTACGGTGACAACATCTCGCTCATCTACTAGGACACTGACTCGTTGTTGATCCAGTTCAATTGCGCGGCCGACATTGAAGCGGAAATGCGCCAAGCTCCCCTGGCTGAATACATGGACCTCTCCAACTATCTTAAAATCACCCCTTGTTCGATGAATCCAAGAAAGGACAGCTAGGACTACTGAAAAGCGAAACAGCTGATAACTACCCGAGTGAAATCATTTGCTCACAACCCAAGTGTTACAGCATGTTGCTTGAGTCCGACGCAACAAAATCGGCTGCTAAAGGTGTCAATTACCAG
>SDVV010038294.1:0-10749 GCA_016164225.1 Gammarus roeselii
TCCCCTGCGCAGCAAGCCGTGCCAATGTCAGGGGCTGCCACCGCAATAGGCTTGTTATGATCTTCCCCTGCGCAGCAAGCCGTGCCAATGACAGGGGCTGCCATTGCAATAGGCTTGTTATGATCTTCCCCTGAGCCGCAAGCCGTGCCAATGTCAGGGGCTGTAATCGCAATAGGCTTGTTATGATCTTCCCCTGCGCAGCAAGCCGTGCCAATGTCAAGGGCTGCCATCGCAATAGGCTTGTTATGATCTTCCCCTGCGAAGCAAGCCGTGCCAATGTCAGGGGCTGCCATCGTCTGCAAATAACCGTACAATGATTGCCACTGAAAGGGGGGCTACAGTTGAAACACAATTATTAGCGAGACGGAGGGAGATATCACCGGCCCGGAGAGGGCAGAATAGGGTCAGGTTGTGCTGAGATCTTCTAGTAGGGGAGACAATCATTGCTATCAGAGCATGATTTGGTCGCCCATCGAAGGTGCGACGTCAATTGAGATGAATCCCAACCAGCCTGGTTGTGGCCGAAAGATGACAAGCAAATCTTTATGAAGATAATGTTAGGTTAGAGATGTGCGGAGAACTATAACCCTACAGAACGATGCTTCCGCCGACCATTGACACCGCTTTCATCAATCGCCATCATCCTCATCGCTCGGCATTCATCCGAACTAACAGTGCGATGGTGGTCGAACATGCATTGCTTACAAATTATTCCCGGTGCTTGTCGACCTTGCTTTAAGATTTTATCAAAGTTGATTATTTAAAAACTACATTTGTATAGTCACCCATGTTGTTGAACTATTGCGTCACAATTCAAGTTCCCATGTCTAATTATTAAAAACATGCTATTTAATCACAATAGTTCATATTTTCATAAGCCCTGCATCACACACGGCAGATTCACAGAATGAGTGTCAGCAACAAATTTGCAATAAACAATAATTGGAATTGAAGTTTGCAGCTTTGTGTGTCCTCGATGATACCTCAGTTGATTTCCTCAATTCCATTCAAATAACTATTTTTCAATCAACAGTTTCTTTCCAGGAAAATATAAAGGTGAACATATTTTTAATGTTATTTGAACTTCCCTTTTCAAGTAATTGGCAGGAGTACCATCTTTTTCAGCTGGTTCTGTCATCAATCAGCACCTTATTAGTAAGCACCAAAGGAGCCTACAAGAGTACCATCTTTTTCAGCTGGTTCTGTCATCAATCAGCACCTTATTAGTAAGCACCAAAGGAGCCTCCAAGAGTACCATCTTTTTCAGCTGGTTCTGTCATCAATCAGCACCTTATTAGTAAGCACCAAAGGAGCCTCCAAGAGTACCATCTTTTTCAGCTGGTTCTGTCATCAATCAGCACCTTATTAGTAAGCACCAAAGGAGCCTCCAAGAGTACCATCTTTTTCAGCTGGTTCTGTCATCAATCAGCACCTTATTAGTAAGCACCAAAGGAGCCTCCAAGAGTACCATCTTTTTCAGCTGGTTCTGTCATCAATCAGCACCTTATTAGTAAGCACCAAAGGAGCCTCCAAGAGTACCATCTTTTTCAGCTGGTTCTGTCATCAATCAGCACCTTATTAGTAAGCACCAAAGGAGCCTCCAAGAGTACCATCTTTTTCAGCTGGTTCTGTCATCAATCAGCACCTTATTAGTAAGCACCAAAGGAGCCTCCAAGAGTACCATCTTTTTCAGCTGGTTCTGTCATCAATCAGCACCTTATTAGTTAGCACGACAGGAGCCTTTAGATACCAATTGGAACACCTCCCACCGCCATCTATCAGCACAATCTGTCAACCATCGATCCAATAGCCGTATACGCCTCATCTGTACATCCATCGTGTAACCCATGATATGGACGGCCTGGTTAGTTTCCTAGCCACTGTACTCCGGGAGCCCCGAGCGACCATGCCTAGGAGATGTCACGCTTATAGCCACTAAGATTCCTTTATGTCTTACCAAAGCAAGCGGCACTTTCATTATTCAGTGGACGCTAAACATTAGGAAGATCAAAGCGGCGCATTCAAACACCCTGTCTTGGATTATCTCTTTTAGCACGTGATCAAAGCAGCGTATTTAAATTCCCCGCCTCAGATTGTCTCCTTAAGCACGTGATCAAAGCAGCGTATTTAAATTCCCGGCCTCAGATTGTCTCTTTGGGCACGCGATCAAAGCAGCGTATTTAAATTCCCCGTCTCAGATTATCTCCTTAAGCACTTGATCACAGCAGCGCATTCTAATTCCCCATCTCAGATTATCTTCTTATGTACGTGATCACAGCAGCGCATTCTAATTCTCCGTCTCAGATTATCTCCGTAAGCACGTGATCACAGCAGCGCATTCTAATTCTCCGTCTCAGATTATCTTCTTAAGCACGTGATCACAGCAGCGCATTCTAATTCTCCGTCTCAGATTATCTCCGTAAGCACGTGATCACAGCAGCGCATTCTAATACTCCGTCTCAGATTATCTCATTAAGCACGTGATCAAAGCGGTGCATTCTAATACCCCGTATTGAATTATCTCCTTAAGCACGTGATCACAGCAGCGTATTCTAATTCCCCGTCTCAGATTATCTCCTTAAGCACGTGATCAAAGCAGCAAATTCTAATACCCCGTCTTGGATTATCTCCTTATGCACGTGACCTAAGCGGTTCCTCTTCTTATTGTGTCATGGCAAGGTCCTGTAATAACGCAACGCCAGTGTTTCTTCAATGCCTGGAAATTATTGGGAAGGAATTCCAATACAAGGCCATCTGACATCAAACTGTCATGGAGGTAGCTAGTATTCTCTAGTATTCTAGTCTAGTATTCTGTATACTGAGTAAGATTTAGTCAGTATATTATTTACTATTTATTTATATTTGATTTGAAATAATGTGCGCTGAAATCTGATAATGCTTTTCTTGAGCAGTCATATAAATGTTATCCTTTAACAGAACATAATGGTACGCTTGATTATGTTACAATACCCTTCGAATTTAGCAATACAAGAGTATTTATATTTTATCGTTACGTCTTTTTAATTTTGGAAGCAATTAATCAAAATGATCCATGCCGCTATTTTTTAAATTGAAATAGATCGTATATGAAAATCTTATCAAGAGTTTTCTATTAATTAGTCAAGGGCGATACCTGCATACATTCAGTCAAGGGCGATACCTGCATACATTCTGTTCACGTCTCTAATCACTAATATTCATGAGCCTTTTCTGTATAGCCCAATCATAAAATTTCATCTACAATAATTTTTCGTTTAGGAAGGAGTGTGAACATATCACACAAACTAATTGAAAACACTGCGTTTAAGATAAATAAGAAACGAGAAAGATTCAATCAACTCTCGACCTCCTTCACAAGTAGATATTGCCTCCGTCTAATGTGGAGGAAGCTCTCATCAGCGTTCAGTGGCAGGAGTTTTCTTCTTTGGCGTGGAAAACAAAAGTCCCTTCAGGCCTCGTCTTGTTCTAAGCAAACTTTTCCGCGAGGTCTGGATTGGTTTTCTGGGCATCGTTCATATAAATTTGTCAAGTGAGAGACCACATGCGTAAAAATAAATGAAAAAATGGCCAAAACATAAGGAGTGTTGTTTATTTCATAGATGGTCTGATATACATTCTGCACCCTGGCGAAAAATTTATTTTCCTCAACATAAGTTGTAATAGGCCTGATCATATCGAGTTCTGAATCTTTTTTTGTCTTCCATAATATTATTATGACTGCTGTGCTTGACCATGGTGTACTATTTCATGATAATAAATTAGTCTTAGGCTGTCTGTAAGTATATTTTCGAAATAAATTAAATTTGCTATGGGCAACACTAATTTCCTATCATGTAAATGACAACTGGAAAAAACTCCCCTTAAGTCAAGCTGGGAAAGAGTTTAACCAATGGACAAGCCCATGGGGTTCAAGTCATAAAAAAGGGGGGAAGAAAATATTGAAAATAAATAATTTAGAGGTTGTTCTTCCTTATGTGCAAATATTACATCAAAGCGTTAGTTTTGTTCTACTGTGTTGTGCTGGGCGAGGACATTTGCTGTATTCTCAACCGTTACACGATTCTTGAAGGCTTCATTGTTTCACAATGGAGTCAACCTCTTAGGCCTAAAACTGTATTGTGCACACCTGCTATCTACAACATCGGTAAACAATAATGTTAGTAATTCGTTGATTAAACTAAATGTCGATGCTTCACTGAGCTCCATTTCGTCCCTGTTAATTATTCTAGACCACTTACAAAATATCGATCATTGCAATGCGAAGGCAAAGGCTAATTTATAATCGCACCGAACGAGTCGCTGACGCCGCATCAGTCCGATACAAACAGGATGACAATAAAATAAATAAATAAATAAATAAGTTTATTCATACACAGATGGTATGTTCTTCTTTGAAACAATAAATTTATACATAGTAAATATAAAATAGGTAGAATGAAAAACTTAAAACATGTAACTAAGTAGTTGGAGCTGTGTGCAAGCGGTAGGGAGCCATTTTTCTATCCTAGCTGGACACACGAACACGGCTCTTGCCTAAACATGTCATGACAAGAGAGCTATAAGGGTAAGTTGTAATGTGCACAGTTGATATCACTGTACCCTCATGACATAAGGTGTTGCGATTTGGCAGGGGGATAACTTATATGACAATTAGTTAGAGTGAGAATTGATAATTCAGCAGAACTTCCTAATTTATTGGGTAGCAAAGAATGCGACGGTATGAGTGGGTCTATGCGAGACAGAGAGTCACTGACAAAAAACATATTATGTATCAATATTATAATATATGATCAACTTAACAAAGGTTTCTTCGTACACGAGTTGTGTGTTATTCTTGAGGAGCGTTGAGCTCCCTAACGTGTCACGACGAAAGAGCTGTCAAGGTAGGTTTGAGGTGCACAATAAGTGTGCATTATATCCTAATGAAATTAGGTGTTGTTATTTGACCTTGGAATCTTTTGCATAGTAATTATTATGAATTCTGTTGTTCGAACCCACAGTCCAATTAATTGAACAGCAAAGAGTGTGTGTAACGGTATGGGTGTATCTCTGTGAGTTAGAGAACCACTGGCATAACAAACAACCAAGAAAGAAATATATTTACATTTGTTTGCATTCATACACAAACCGATGTGATGATTTTTGTGTCACGATAATAGAGTGCGTACTCGCACACGGAGAAACATATATCTAGATTACGTGTAAACAATACATGCATGAACACAAATACACGTAGAATGTCTATGGAACAGTAAAATAGATAACTATGCGCAATCAGTCTGGAGCCTTTATTCATATCATCCGCCAAATACAAGTGTCAAAGGGTCTTGGTGTGTGGATGGGCCTATGTGAGTTGGGGAGCTCATATACAGATGGAATGGTATTATTGTACCGCCATAAGCCTAAACATAGATATACAAACATTTAAGAGTCACATGAGGATGGATCTACAAATCTGAAGTACATTTGATGATGGGTGCGTGCGCAAATTTGAAAAAAAATACATATGATGATGGGTCAAGACCTTATGGCGTTCATCACATCGTGTAACCGAGAGAGTGAACTTGTTAGTGACCGGTAGCGAGCATCTAACCTTTAACTGAGCATGAGTATCACCTTTCAGAGAAGCCGGAGAAGTGGCCAAGTATATTTAAATTACATAATAAATAGACGGTCCATCCCGATGACACATTGCATTGCGGTCAGACATTATGTTTTGATGACGTAATTGGTTGATTATCTGCCTGATACGTTGGAAGGTAAAGGTTGTCTGGTTATGTGTGGGTGTGAGTTCGAGGGTTTTGCCATACATGCATTTAACGGTTCTGTCATACTTGCATGTGTGATCCGGGCAGGGCATATTTGAAGCAACGCTGTGCGAGGAGATTCCTGTCTTTATTCGTGACGTTAAATTTCACGCTTTGCAGAAATACGAAAGAAGTGATAATGAATCTCATTGAGTCTATCGCTATCGAGGATGAAACAGAGTCTTGTTAACAGGGTGATAGTGTTGATGCTCCCACCGAGCTGGAAAATATAGTGTTACGTTGCCAGTTCCGTGTTGATCGTCATCAATTGTTTGACTCAGCCTGCCCCTGCCTGCGGGCAAGCAGTACAGTAGAGTGGTACATTTCTGCTTGAAAGAAGATACGGTTGCGCAGTTCCGAATGTCAGCTGGTAGCTTGTTGAAAGTCTTTGGACATGAAATCGTGAAAGCTTTGGCCCCAATCTCTGTTCTTCTGAACTCGGTGTCAATGTTATTTTCATTCCGTGTTGATCGTTGATGGGCCATTTGTCGAGTTGTCAATACAACACCGTTTGAACAGGAAAGCTTGTTCTGAATTTTAAAAACTCGTATTATTTCACTCAGCTCTAGTCGTTCCTGGATGTTGAGCCACCCGAGTTTTTTTAGGATTGGTGTCACGTGATCACTCTTTCTAAAGTTCCCGTCGTGAGCTACTTTTGCGGTGAAGTTTATGCTTCGTTGAATGTCTGAGAGTAATGTTTTCGTGCACTTACCCCATATGGTAGGGCAGTAGTTTAAATGAGAAAAAATCCGAGCATTGATAACGGGAAGTCTGGACTTGAAATCGTGTGCGCAGGCCTCAATTAAGTCCATGCGTAAGTAATCGTCAATTTTGAACCGATAACTATTAAATTTTGAATAGTAATCGGTTTCAACAACCAAGTCATAAGCCCAAACCCACCAACTCAAGAATTACTGCTCTCAAGAGGACCAGAACCCATTGACCGTGAGCCTCAACCTTTGAAAGGTTCAGCCAAGAGCCAAGGACCGCACCCTTAGTAGCCTCGGTCCCTGCTACAGCGTGCGCCCGCCGAGCGCTTGTGTGACGAGCACAGGAGCAGGCACTACACCTTCCAGTCAAGAGACCCCCAGACTTCATCAACCACCAGATCCCCTGAGAGGCCGCACACGACTGCAGCACCTGGTGCGCATACCCTCTGTGGTAGTGAGTACATTAACTGAGCGAAAGTTAATTTACCGCGGTTTAATTGTTTGTTGCTTTTCAAAATGCTGAGAGTATAAAGTCTTCCGCTCGTTGTACAGAACTCTACGATGTCTAATTGTCACTAAGAAATAATTATATACGCTGATCAGAATCCCACAAGGCCTCATTGTTTTCTTTATTTGTAGTCTGTACTTCAAACCAAACCCTCAATCAGAACATAATTGGGCTCGATTGTTCGTGAGTCGGATGCTTTTAAATTTTACTCGACTAAATAATCTCGAAGCAGAGTGAGCCACACAGTTTCTCAGAACACATGAGTTTTGCAAACTATCGACAGTGTTCCATTTCACGTGTTAAATCTAAAAGCCTCAATTGATCGTTATTACCGCAGATGATTTATAAACCACATATTTTAATTTTACGGAGGCTTGATTGTTCTTTTATTTAACCCCGAGTGACACAATCTCCCAGGTTCACTTCAGTTTTGCGCATTGTCGACAGTGTACCATATACTAGGCTAAATAACAATTTTTCCTATAATTCACCAGAGACTGGTGTACACAATAGGACCACGTGGAGTGTTATTCCAGCGGGCTTTTTATGTTTACTTTGTGTTCACAATAGGACCACGTGAAGTGTGATTTTGAAGGTTGTACACAATAAGACCACGTGAAGTGTTATTTTGGAAGTTGTACACAATAGGACCACGTGAAGTGTTATTCTGGAAGTTGTACACAATAGGACCACGTGAAATGTTATTCCAGCACGTTTTTCATGTATATATTTTTTGAACACAATAGGATCACGTGAAGCTTTACTTTTGAAGTTGTACACAATAGGACCACGCGAAGTGTTATTCCAGCACATTTTTTATTAATATTTTCTGCACACAATAGGATCATGTGAAGTGTTATCTTGGAAGTTATACACAATAGGACCTCATGAAGTGTTATTCCAGCTCGTTTTTCATTTTTATTTTTCGTACACAATAGGATCACGTGAGGTGTTATTCCAGCTCGTTTTTCATTTTTAATTTTCGTACACAATAGGATCACGTGAAGTGTTTTTTTTGGAACTTGTACACAATAGAACCACATGAAGTGTTATTCCAGTACGTTTTATATTTCTATGTTTTGTACGCAATAGGATCACGCGACGTCATATTCAATGCTGCATAGCACCACGCCTTCAAGAGGCCAACCTATGTTAACTATAACTCACTCTGATAATCTTTAACGACTACTTCCAGCGCGTTTTTTTTGTTCCTATTTATCTGTTGTACACAATAGGCTCCCGAGACGTGTTATTCGGTACTGTACATAAACTCTTCATCAAAGAAAATAAGATTATCATTAGTAGTATATTCAACTGTTTTGCACCACAATCAATTACACATAATTATATAGCAAATGCACTGCAAGCCGCCTTACTTCTGCATCTAAACTGCAACAATGGAACTTCCCCGTGACACCCCAACTCCCACCAAAAAAACCTGCTGTACGTGTAGCAAGGGAGATTGCACAAACTGTGTTTGCTTCATAAGTGACGTAAATTGTTCATCGTGCCGAAGCAAGAATTGCACATGAAAGCCGAAGAACATTGAATTAAACGCTTTAAAACACAGCAGTTTTCCTGCAACACATAAGAATCTAGCAGTCACCGCCCTTTTGGAAGAAACTCCAGCTGAAATCCCCACAATAACTAAAAACTTGCCCTCTCTATCTCCCCACTCCCCCGTAAATGAACTCCTATCAACCCCCCTACTTTCACTAGCGAACCCCCCATCTCCAGCCCTGCCTCCCATGGCCTACAAGCCACCCACTGCATGGCTACCGTAACAGCGAGCGAGACCAATCCAACAACACAGCCAACCGTCGCTGTGCACAATGCTAACAGCGCTCCAGGAGAAACAACAGAACCTTCTGTAACAATCCTCATATGCGATGACTTCATAGCAAATGTACAACCGGATGACCTCACAAGGAAATGCACTATCCTAAAAATCAACGGAGTTGACTCTAATGAAAAGCTAAAAAACATTGAGAGAGAAAATGCTTACAAAAATTACATTATTGCGCTTACACACCGTGACGAGCGTGATGACTCAGCAAAAATGGCCAACACAATTCTCGAAAGAAATATCTCAGCAAGGATAAACATGGTCGAACCCACCAAACTCAAGTCAATCAAACAGAGACATCATTTCATGAGCCTGTGCTACTCCCTGAAACTCCGTGTTATTCCAACCGGTCAACTAAGGAACAGACTCACTAAAACTCGCGACGCGGAATTGTTACACCCAAATAGTCCAAGTCTCAATAGAAAAGGAACGGCCAAACTTCTCAACATTGTAGCGCGTTATGTCCCTCACTGGGTTGAGCTACTGCCAGACCAATACTATCACAATGACCATACCACGACTTTCTTTGCTTCCCGCTTCCACACCTCCGGCCCCCTCTTTTGCCGACGCACAATCACGACTCGGTCAAACTGGCACGGCTAACGCCTCTTCTACCGGTAAATGGTCACAAGACAGCGGACTACATACACTCACGGCCAACTGACACCGCGCACAACACCCGTCACCTTGCGCAACCCCCCCTACCCTGCCCAAACGACCCGCTAACATCACCACCAAGACAGCAAGCATCGATGCTTCAGGTACTACGACCCAACTCACAGTAGCAGCTGGCTTGGAAAACCATTTCAGGACAAATACACGCTCTTATTTTCCCTCAATTCAGCGCCAGCTAACAAGCTTATCATCTACGACACGTCACTCCGTATTTACACACACGACATGTAAACCGAGCTTCCATCCTAATTCTTCTCATAACCCTTTGCCCATAGACCATGCCGCTGTACACCAAACCAAACCACACCATACTAAGCCCCGCGCATCCCATTTATTCGCTTCACCTGTCACCATTGCCACTGCACACCAAACTAAACCAGTTACACCCCAACACTACTACAGCTCTCCATCAGCGTCACTTCAGTTCTCCTATACCAACAACTACCAATCAGTGTCTCCCCATCATCCGCACAGTAACAGCTCCCCGTCAACGCCACTTTATCGCCCCTACACCAATAACTACCAATCAGCGCCTCCTGATCATCCGCAGACCAACAGCTCCCTATCAGTGCCTCCTCAGCACCCCTATTCCAACTACTACCAATCAGCGCCTCCTTACCACCCCAATATCAAAAAATGACAATCAGGTCCTTATCAGCATCCGCACATCAGCAGCTCCTCATCAGCGCCTCCTCCTCATCACCCCTATACCAACAACTACAAATCAGCGCCTCCTCACCATCCCTGTACCAAAAACTGCCAATCAGCGCCTCCTCACCACCCCAATATCAAAAACTACCAATCGGTGCCTCATCAGCATCAGCACACCAAAGGCTCTTCATCAGCGCTTCCTCCTCATCACTCCTATACCAACAACAACCAATCAGCGCCTCCTCACCATATGTACACCAGCAGCTCCCTATCAGCGCCTCCACATCACCCCTATACCATCAACCATTGGCCAGTGCCTCCCCACCATCCCTACACCAACAACCATCAATCAGAGCCTTCTCATCATCACCACTACACCAACAACTACCAATTGGCGCCTCCTCACCATCCCCACACCAAAAACTACCAATCAGCGCCTCCTCACCATCCGTCCACCAACAGCTACCCATCAGTGCCTCCTTTGCACTCCTATATCAACAACAACCAATCAGAGCCATCTCACCATCCACACACCATCAGCTCCCAGTCAGC
>SDVV010038295.1:0-10749 GCA_016164225.1 Gammarus roeselii
GTACTACGCCCCTCAATCGGTACTACGCCCCTCAATCGGTACTACGTCCCTCAATTGGTAGTACGCCCCTCAATCGGTAGTACGCCCCTCAATCGGTAGTACACCCCTCAATCGGTAGTACGCCCCTCAATCGGTAGTACGCCCCTCAATAGGTAGTACGCCCCTCAATAGGTAGTACGCCCCTTAATCGGTAGTATGCTCCTCAATCGGTTGTACGCCCCTCAATCGGTAGTACGCCCCTCAATCGGAAAGAAGTCCCTCAATCGGAAAGAAGCCCCTCAATCGGTACGAAGCCCCTCAATCGGTACGAAGCCCCTCAATCGGTACGAAGCCCCTCAATCGGTAGTACGCTCTTCAATTGCTAGTACGGTCCTCAATTGCTAGTACGCCCCTCAATCGCTAGTACGCCCCTCAATCGCTAGTACGCCCCTCAATCGCTAGTACGCCCCTTAATCTGTACTACGCCCCTCAATCGGCACTACGCCCCTCAATCGGAACAACGCCCCTCAATCGGTACTTCGCCCCTCAATCGGTACGACGCCCCTCAATCGGTAGTACGCCCCTCAATCGGTAGTACGCCTCTGTATCGGTAGTACGCCCCTAAATCGGTAGTACGCCCCTAAATCGGTAGTACGCCCCTCAATCGGTAATACGCCCCTCAATCGGTACTACGCCCGACACCTACCACAGATTTAGTCACTTCACCAACCTACCAACTACCGTTACTCCACCTTTTTTAGGCAATTAGTCGCAATGCCGTGCAAATCGTGGACTTTCCTTGCTTCTATCACCTCTAACTCCTTCTGCACCTCTTCCATGGTACTGCCCACTTCTAAAATAGGCATCCGTGTATCACCACCCACAGCAACAATGTCAGCCTCTCTAAAACTCTCAAAATTCAACAAGCGGCAGTTCACATCTTGTACCACGTTTTCCGTCTCCACCTTCGTCGCCCTCTTACCTTTCTAGAACATCCTGATGTTTAAGAAATATGCGTTTGTTCACATTCGGTTTATTAACTCAGAACCCCTTTCATAGTGCAGGCTGGTCCCTAGTTTGTGCTGAGACCGTAAACCGCACGTTTTTTTTTTTATATTGGTGTTCGTGTAACGTTAACTGTAGAGTCACTATAGCCAGCTAATAGGCCACCAGGAGTGAGCCCCCTGGCCCCTGGCGCGAACCAGGGGGCCGATGGGAAGTAGAAAGAAACTTCATTTAGGAGGGACCAGCATCCCCTCCAGAGTGCTAAAGACCAAGATTCTAACGGCCAGGAACGTCACCCTCTCAAAGATGACGAGCGCCACCTCGGCGGAAGACGACCGGAGGGACGGTTGCATTGACAAGTTGACCAAGAACGTCCAGGAAATATTGAATCTGCTGTGCCAAGCGACCGGCCTCTCTGAACAGGAAGCAGAAGTTTTCGCCGCAGAACCTGGCACAATTGACGACCGTCTAACGAGACTCGAGGGTCATGTCATGACCATTTTCCTCCATATCCACGAGCTAGTAAAGAACAAACGTAACTAAAGAACCCTCAACTTGCACAAGTACCTCCACCTCTACGTCCGACGACAACTTCGACAACTCTTCACCCCACAAAAACCCCAACCGAGCTCCAAGGGCTGCAAAGAGGAAGCAATACACGCTATTCAATAAACACAACTTGTTCAACAATAGTCATACCTTTCCCGAACACCTGAAGATCACGTTCGACGTCACCGACAGACCGGATATTTGTTCATACACTCTGCGAAAAGAACTGGGCTCTTTCACTGACCGCCCAGTCCTGAGCGTCGCCACCAGCGGCGACGAAGGCTTTGCCATCAGAGTAGACACAAAACTTCAAAGTAACACGATTCTCTCCAAAACCAGACTCAGTAAAAAGCCATGCAAAATAGTGCCACACCCGACTTTCTCTAAAAGTTCAGGCTTGATCTACGTTGAAGATACCCCGAAGGAGGAAATCGAGGAGTACATCACTCAACTCGTTCAATATGAAGACTGCGTTGTCGAAGCAAAGGTCGCACCGAAGATAACACCAAAGAGAGATACTACCACAGACATAATACTAAAATTCAATTGCCCTACTCCACCAAAATATCTGGGCATTCCCTTCTGCGCCACCAAAACCAAGGTTACACCATTTGAGAGACGTCCGATGCGATGTCATAAATGCCAGAAATACGGACACACGAGAGGAAACTGTAATGGTATGCAAAGATGTTCGTATTGCTTCCAAAACGACCATGACAAACGGGAAGATCCCCAGTCATGCCAGTCCGAAAATCCGCACTGTTTTTATTGCTAAGTAGGTGGACACCTCACCGGACACAGAGACTGCCCAGAGAAGGGGACGGAGAGAGCGATCCTCCAACACCAGATAGAGCACGGGGTCGGGCGACGAGAGGCTGTTAGTCTCGATGCGCTCTTCCCAGATTGACCCTCCTACTCGGCAGAGGAGACCGGCACCATTTCCCAACCTCTTCCTCATAACATTCAACGAAAGCGGTGCAAAGTTGCCTTATCAACTGATCCATTTATAATGATGAAGTCACTGACCGAACAACTTGGAGGAAAACAGAAAGAAATACCTGGCTTACGTCGTAGAACGTGAGCGAAGTAACGCTGTACAAAAGATTAGCCACATAAACAAACTCAAAGTTACAGTTGAAATACATCCGTCCTTCAACGATACCAAACGAATTATATACACCTCCTGTTACACGCCTACAACCAACCTCAGTGCTTTCGCTGAAGGTCAGCTTAAGACTACGGAGTTACCGAAGTCCGTCAAGCAACATATATAAAATTACGTTACGCAAGTTTTACTGCATATCAAATTTCCTCCCCAGGACACGACGCACCGGAATTCATTGCAATCCCGGGTGAACAAGGAAGAACCAAAACATACTCAGATGCAACAAAGCCCCCAATGTGCAAAAAAATACCTTGAATGCGGCCGCGTCATCGCATACTGCCGGCCACATACATTCCAACGTTGCAAGGAGTGCGCTGGCTAGCACGACAGAGAAGACTGCACAGTCCGCCACCCTAAATGCTACCACTGCTCCCGCTTCAATGAGGCAGGCGACCGCGACTGCCCACTTCACATGGACCAAAAACAAATAACAATCACACAAAACGAACGCAGAGTTACACGGAAACAAGCCATCGAAATCTGGAAAGACAATAACCCAAACCGCCTCGCCTCAATTGTGCCAAAGCAGTCAAATCGACAAGCCAACCGAACTCCCCCGACGCCATCCACACATCATCAGAACAACATAGTAACTAGACCCCAACACTCCTACCTGGCTGCAGTTATACCTCACTCAGCCCAGCGACCGCCACCCGCACCAGAGACGCACAGTTCTAGAATTGATTTGTGCCAAGACCAGGAGGACGACGAGATGGATACATCCCCCTCAGTCGACCACACAGCAAGACTCACTTCTATGAAAATTAAAAGGCAAATAGATGAGGAAACCTCCAATATCCAGGCGCCACTGAGCAAAAAGATCAGTAACAACACTCAAATAACGGCCCGCTTGGACCAAAACTCATAACTACCTCCACCTGTTTCAAATGTGTCTCCATTCGTGGAAAACCACTGCGAGGGAGGGACAAGATCCCCCGTTAACCGACCCGACTCATGAACACACCATCAGAGAGAACGATCACGGCCTTGCTGACAGCGCTTATCTCGAAGAGCTCATACGCGAGACCTCTGCACAACCAGTCATATTACCTGGCCCTAATACCTCGCACTCCACACAACCACCCACACAGATAAAAAAGGCTACCACAGAACAAGAGCGCACTCGATCACAAAGCAAACACAAAGAGCACACACTCTCGTCTTCCCACAAGAGCACTCACTGCCGCCACCGCAGCAACCACAGCAAACCACCTCCCACCAAAGGCTGACACTCCTGTGAACACTCCTGACCCGGAACCCCTGGGCAAACTATAAAACGCGAGCACCACAAAAGCTCCAACAAATTACGCAACCACTCTAGATCATTAACGTCAGCGTGCGAACTGCCTTCAAAATACACACTAAAATACTCCAGTGGAACTGCCAGGTACTCGGAAACAAGAAAGACTAATTACTATCTTTAATCGCAACCCATAAACCTTAGGTGATAGACCTCCTAGAGATCACAAACTCCGAGAGGCCGCCACCTTCAGAATTCCCCAATATATCATACACCGCCGCGAAGGCCACACCAACGTGACTGCTCACGGCAAAGTGGCACTTATGATCCACCAAAGTGTACCTCGCCTCCCCCTCCCACTGAGGATAGAACTCCAAGCTATCGCCATAAAGATATGCGTCTCAATGCCAATAACAGTGGTATTCATCTACTCATCACGAAGCGACGACCTCTGGGAAGCACTAATGACGGAATTACTAAGCCAACTGTCCTCACCAGTGCTACTCCTTGGAGACTTCAACACCTACCATGAAACATGGGGATACGTGAGAACAGACCCCAGGGAAGTGATATTGGCTAACACCATAAACACTCACAACCTGGTCCTTCTCAACGACTGACAACCCACCCGAATCACCCCCGAAAGTGCAACTGCTATCGATTTATCCATATGCTCCCCTACTCTGGCACCCCAACTCATTTGGGTAGTTTCGCCTTCAACACACGACAGCGACCATAAAAGCCAGTCATCATATCGCTTCTTACCAACCTACCAAGAAACCCTGCCCCACAAGAACTTTAATTCGACTACCGGAAAGCCAGCTTGGTGGAATACTCAGCACACATCGCGTGGAGTGATATGGACAACATCCCCGAAAACTTTTCGGAACACGAAATCGTCGCCCAACTATGCAAAAAGTTTCAAGCTGCAGCCGAGGCAAGCATTCCCTAATATGCCTCTTCAACCTTCTTTCCGAAACCACGGTGGTGCCGAGAGGTGCAAGAAACAAGCGCGAAAGGCTATACCATGCCTACCGACGCGCAAGGTCCCCCAGGAACAGAGTAGCTTGGAAAAGGGCATCTGCTGTGTACCGAAAACTTCTAGTGGAGAAGAAACGTGAAAGCTGGGCCCAAATAGTCAATACGATTAATCGAAACACCCCCCTCTCCCAGATGTGGAAAAAATTTGACGTATTCAGGGAAAACCCGAGCGACCTATTAACATCTTTTCTGACGGAGGCAGAATTTATTCTTCCCACGTGGTAATCGCAAACAAACTAGCTCAGACGTTTACCCAGATTTCGCTATCAAGAAACTACACGACGGCTTCCCAACGGGAGAAGGAGAAGGTCTTGCGAGAAAGCGAACATTTTGACTTGACGTCTAGAAACGAAGAGGCCTACAACAAACCTTTCTCCCTCCACAAACTACAGAGCGCTCTAGACCATACACTTGAACCTCCATCTTGGCCAGACCGGATACACATCAACATGATCAAAAATCTCACAGAAGGCGCTCGTGAGCACTTATTAAAAGTGTTCAACACTTTGCATTCAAACTCATTTTTTCCCGATCAATGGCGGGAATCTATAGTTATCCCATTACCCTAACCCGGGAAATTCCACGGCGACCCACATAACTATAGCCCCATCGCTCTTACCAGCATCCTCAGCTAGACCATGTAAAGAATGATAAATACGCGCCTAGTCGACTACCTTGATATGCATGCAGGCCTGAACAGCATCCAGTATGGCGGCCGCAAGCGCCACTCTACGACGGATCACCTTGTAAGACTGGAATCAGCCATTAGACAGGTATTTGTCCGAGGGGAACACGTGGTTTCCATATTTTTCGACTTGGAAAAAGCATACGATACTACCTGGAAATATGGCATCATGAAGGATCTCCACTGCAAAGGGCTGAGAGGCCACTTAACACGTTATATACACAAATTCTTGCAAAATCGCGCCTTCCGGGTTAAGGTCGGCGACACCCTGTCACCATCCTATCCGCAAGAAACGCGTCCCCCTAGGAAGCGTCCTCAGTGTCACTCTTTTTATACTCAAAATCGACCAGACAGCAAACATTCTCCCGCGCGACGGAAGATTGCTTTCTTTACTATACGTGGACGACTTACAAATAAGCTACAACAACAATTCAACAGGAACTCCAGAAATGTCTAAACCTAATCGGGAACTGGGCCTCCTTGAACGGATTCCGTTTCTTGCCCTCCAAAACTAAAAGCATGTACTTTACTCATGTGCCTGGCTTTCACCTAAAACGAGCCCTAACGCTGAACAACACTCCGCTAGCATACGAGGAATCAATTAAGTTCCTAGGTATTGTGTGGGACCCTAAACTCACATGGCGACCTCATATTGCAGCCCTGGAGACTCGCTGCAAAAAAAGCAACTGTACTTATCCTCTCTGTAACATCCTTAAAATTCGGAGCCGATATGGACACCGGCATGACGTTATTCAGAACAATAATACACTCGCGCATAGACTGGAGCAATTGTTTACGGTTCAGCAGCCAAAACCACCCTTGAACCTCTCTCCACCATTGTTAATAACGCACTGCGTATCACAACCGGTGCGTTCCGTTCCACACCCATCGAATCCCTGGGCGTGCTTGCTAACGAGCTTCCTCTTCCGCTCCAGAGAGACAAACTCTCGCTACAGTACATTTCAAGACAAGGAGCTACATCAATAGCCCAGCACTCAGTGACGTCACCAACACTCTTGATAAACGCCTCTTTGCGGCTAAGAAGAACATATGCCCACCCTATTCTCTACGCGTGGACAACTTACTAACCTCGCTGAACATCAGTCGCAAAGCAATCAAGCCTTCAATCTCCTATCGAATTCTTCAAATCAACTCACCAACGTGGATGATCAGCCCACCACTGGTCAACCTAGATTTGCAGACGTACCCCAAAGCAACAACTCCCACCAACACGTACCGCCGAGAATTCTCACGACTACTTGACGAACAGTACTCTGAGCACCGCCATATATACACTGACGGCTCCAAAATATCGGACGGAGTGGGAGCTGCCGCTGTAGGCGAGGGGACTTCGCGTTCGGCCACCCCACCCCAAGAAGCCTCTATATTCTCTACAGAGCTACACGCACTCGTATGGGCCATTTCCATTACCAAAAGTGACCGACTCCCCAAAAATCTTATATTTTCAGACAGTCTGAGTGTTCTCACCCTGCTGAAAACTCTGCACTTTGACAACCCTGCCCTTAGAAAAATGCAACACGACATATTCACAATGTCCGAGACGGGCCATGTGGTCGAGTTCTGCTGGATCCCTGGACATGCGGGAATAAGAGGAAACGAGCGCGCAGATTCCCTCGCTAAACGGTCGTCTACCCAGCAAGAACAATTCATCTCCATACATTACCGAGACTGGTTCCCAGTCATCAACTCGCGTATAACATCACGATGGAACGACTCCTGGCAACAGAGTGGACAAAAAAGATTGCAGTTAAAATATCCGTGAGAGAGTGGGACACCAGGTTTTCTAATAGGGGAGACCAAGTGTTCATTAACCGTCTATGCACAGGACCCACATCCACCTAATAGACGTAGATATGGGACCGGACGCACCACTATGCCCCTGTTACCACCAAGTGGCAATCAGCGTGATACACTTACTTTTGGATTGTGATACACTCGCAGCAGCCCGACGAGCCTTCAACCTGCAACGCTTGCTCACAGAAACGGAACACCGATAAAAACTGATCGCTTTCGGAAATCACACAGGCTCATATGAAACCGTGTAAGAATAACGAAGTCTGAATTATCTCTGACCCCGAACTCGCTGCCCTCCCTGCGTATTAATTGAGCATTTTAACTTTAACTCCGTGCACCGCTGACTGCATGTTGGAGCTCCGGTGGAGAACGGAGGGGGCTGCTACCACTCCTCTACGCTAGACCTACTCTGTGTTTGCGTTGAACCTGCTCTGTAAGTATGTTAAATTTACTTTGTATCTATGTTGAATTTACTTTGCATCTGCGTTAGGCCACTCTGTATCTGCGTTAGACCTACTCTGTATCTGCAATAAACCTACTCTGTACCTATATATGTCAAATTTACTTTGTATCTATGTCAAATTTACTTTGTATCTATGTTAAATTTACTTTGTATCTGCGTTAGGCCTACTCTGTACCTGCGCTAAACCTACTGTGTCTACGTTGAACCTACTCTGAAACTACGTTGAACCTACTCTTAATCTACTCTCCACCTACTGTGCCACTCTTCAATTGCTCTACGGGGGAGTCTGCATTAACTTCGCGTTGGGACCCCGGTGGAAAACGGAAGCAACTACTTCTACTACTGATGTTTTCCTCAAAAATTATCATTAAATGCCTACTCCACGTAGCGTCGAAATCCAGTTTTGCTCTCCCAACCACATACATCGTCTGTTATCTCTTCTCTCCTTAATTGTCTTAGATCACCTTCCACTTCGACCGCAACCACTCCTAAAAATCTCTTCTCTTCTGCACTCGCAACCCTCCCGTCACGACGCACTTTCTTCCACTTCTGAACACCACATTGCCGCACGTCTCCGATTCCTCCTCTTCTTCACAAAATCATATTCCTCTTTCAACTCCTGCTGTAACTTTTCAGCCCTACTTCACTCAATAAGTTCACTCAACTTCACTACCTCTCTTCCTCCTCCCCTTCTTTGGGTTTCCCCTGTACCCGTGCCCCATTCTACTTAAATGTGCCCAGTATCAACTGATTACTGAGGGTAGTGAATAAAATGACCTTTACCTCCTACCTGTCGATGGACATTGTTTGATGACATTCTTTTCTCCATTGTTTAATATGTCATGATGAAATAAAAAGTCTCATCGGAAAATATTGTAACTTGAAAATGACACATTCTATCAGCATTTCCGAGCATACGAAGATAGCCTGCCTCTATGAAGAAATAGAAACTTGAAAATAGCTTCAACTGCCTTTTTCTTGATCGTGTCTTTATTCTGTTACACTGATTTTTAATCAAGAAATTGTGGCACAAAATGTCCAACAAGTGGTTATATTTTACATTTACCCACGAAATGTTTTGCACCCGAATCACCAATTTTGAAACTAATTACTTGGTTTACCATCTCATGTTACATCCTCTTACTTTGCCATCCGTGGACGATCCTTACATCGACAGTAGTTGATTGAGATCGGCTGTGAATTTTGTGAACGAAGACGTTATTCAGGGTGACGTTACTCAGGGGGACGTTACTCAAGGTGACGTTACTCAAGGTGACGTTACTCAAGGTGACGTTACTCAAGGTGACGTAACTCAGGGTGACGTTACTCAGGGTGACGTTACTCAGGGTGACGTTACTCAGGGTGACGTTACTCAGGGTGACGTTACTCAGGGTGACGTTACTCAGGATGGCGTTACTCAGGATGGCGTTACTCAGGATGGCGTTACTCAGGATGGCGTTACTCAGGATGGCGTTACTCAGGATGGCGTTACTCAGGATGGCGTTACTCGAGATGACGTTACTCAGGGCGACGTTACTCTGGGCGACGTTACTCTGGGCGACGTTACTCTGGGCGACGTTACTCAGCCTGGACCAGCTGCTGCTGAGAGAAAACAATTACTTTGTAATCATGAGACAGCAAAAAACAACATACCCAGCTAAAAAAAATTGCGATAGGTCAGGGTTGGCTCGCCAGTTTGTCAACCGTGCATCACAATCCACCCTAAATTTATCTGGGTAAGACAGCGTGTATCAGCTGCTGTATCTAAACTACGAAAATATTCCCAACGGCAGCTGATATAGGCGCTGAGACGTTCTCTCAAGTGCATCACCAATAGAAGCTGCATATACAAAATATTTTTGAGTTTAAAGTGCACGTTGTTTGTCACAATAGTTATTATCTGCCTGCTTTGCTAATCGCCATCCCCTCCCCCAGGTGAGAGCGGAGTAGAGGAGGGCGAGTTACTTGACGTGGAGCTGCCGCCCCCGATGAGAGTGATGCAGGAGCCCCTCTCAGCCGCCGCCAACACCACCACCACCACCGGTACCGGCGGAGGATCGGCGGTGGCCACCAGTGGCAGCGAAGGCGGTAGCAGCAGAAGCTCTTCTATGGTAGCGACGGGCGATACAGCGGCGGCGGTGGCAGCGGCTCTGGCACCGGGAGCGGTGGCACTGGCAACTGGTGCTGCTGTCACACAGCGGGTTATAGCGGCACTGGCGGCTGCACCGACCAGCAGGGTGAGGAGGGAGAGAGGGTGTTACGGTCGTTTTGGCAAAAACACTACAATGCTGTCCCAAATGCTCCGACTGTCTAGTGTTTGGGTGTCTCGAATGTTGTAGCTGTCCCGAATGTTCTAGCTGTCCCGAATGCTCTGGCTTTATCGAATGTTCTGGTTGTCCCAAATTCTCTATTTCGAAAGTTTTTTTTCTCCCAAAATACTCGTGCTGTCCCAAATACTTTTGCTGTTTCATATACTCTTTCTGTCCCGAATGCTCTTGTTGTTTCAAATGCTCTTGCTGTCTCGAATGCTCTTGCTGTCCCGAATGTTTTTGTTGTTCCGAATGCTCTTGCTGTCTCGAATGCTCTTGCTGTCCCAAATGCTCTTGCTGTCCCAAATGCTCTTGTCGCGTCGAATGCTCTTGTTGCGTCGAATGCTCTTGTCGCGTCGAATGCTCTTGTCGCGTCGAATGCTCTTGTCGCGTCGAATGCTCTTGTTGCGTCGAATGCTCTTGTTGCGTCGAATGCTCTTGCTGCGTCGAATGCTCTTGCTGCGTCGAATGCTCTTGCTGTCTCGAATGCTCTTGCTG